>CAUYPO010098718.1:0-12881 GCA_963574435.1 Cheirogaleus major | reverse complement strand
GCCTCCCAGAGTGCTAGGATTACAGGCGTGAGCCACCGCGCCCGGCCCAGATTTTTTTAATGTTGCCTATTTGCTAGACTTTCCCAAAAATCAATTCCTATTTTAATTTTCATTGCTTTGATTACTGGTGAGGTTGAACATTTTTTCTTTTATATTTGGCAAGCTATAGTTCTTCCTTTTGTAAATTGCCATTTGTATCCTTTGTACTTAAAGGCCATGTTAAACATCTCTGCTCTTGCGTTGAATTACTCCTAGCATAGTTGCTAATGGTTCATTAAACTGCGTTATGTCATCTTGGATCAGATCTTTAAACTGGTCATTTGTCCAAAAAGAAGTATTTGTTAAATAAATGTTAAAGGAATCATCATGCAGTAGCAGGAGGGCCGGAGGGCAAGAGCTAATGTTACCCCCGGGAGTGGCAGGACATTACTTCATCCGTCACGCTACCCAGTATATTTTTAAGTGGGCCAAGCTGCGTATTAGACTTTAGCTTCTGCTCTCAAGAATTCTGATCTAAAGGAGAGGAGTTTACAACACAATGTGAACTCATTAAAGGAAATCCTTCGGATCACAAGTCCATCTTTGAAAGGGTGCATTTGGGACCGGAACAAAGTGGTCATAGTGTCACCCACTCAAAGAAGTTTTCCAGCTACTCACTTCTGAGGTGTGTGTCCCTTCTCCTCTTGTACGCTTCCTTGGGGAGGCAAATATCAGCACCAAACAGGTCAAATTCAGTTTATAGAAAACAAAACAAAGTCTCTTCTAGTACTGTGTTTCCCTGAAAATAAGACAGGGTCTTATATTTATTTTTCCTCAAGAAGACACCCTAGGGCTTATTTTCAGGGAATATGTCATATTTTTTAAGTACAGTACAACAATCTACATTTATTCAAATATAATTAAGTCGTCTTCTTCTGGAACATCATCATAGTAAAATGGCAGCCACAGCTTTCCTTCTTCCCCCTGGGGACACACAATACCTAAAGCAGAACATCCCACTCCTCACTTCACTGAGGAGACTTTCCCCTCAAAGCGTCAGCTTGCAGCACGCACAGGATGGCCGGGACCTGATTGGGGGGGGGGGAGCCGACTTTCCTGGTGGGGCTGCCCCAACCTTTCCAGTCACCTCTGGGATAGTAGCTGTCACGATGGGGCAGATGAGAAGGGCTGCTCGTCGTCTTTACCTCTCCGTGACGAAATGCACGGGTTGTGCAGATACGCTGTGTAGCCACGCCCATCACTAGGTCTTATTTTTGGGGTAGGGCTTGTATTGCACAAATGCTTAGAAATCCTGCTACAGCTTATTTTATGGGTAGCTCTTATTTTCGGGGAAACTCGGTACCTTTTCTATAGAAGTGAGGAAATTTAGTTTCCTCTTGGCCTTCACCTTACCCCTTAGCGTGTGATCTCTTACGTCTCTGCCAAAAGACGTTTGAAAATCCCTGCTGGAGTTGGGTGTGTAAGGACTTTGGAGCCAGGCACACCCAAGGCCTAATCTCAGCTCTTTTACTTAGAAAATCTTGGGCTCCTTAATGACTTTCTCTGGGTCTCAGCTCCCTATTTTTTAAAGTTGATAAATAAACCTTGCCTCACAAGGGTTTTTGTAAGGATCAGTCAAGATGATGATTTAAAGTATCTGGTATCGATACTAAATAATAGCTACTACCATTATTAGTAGTAAAGTATATAGGCTTATGATTAAGGAAGTCTAGCTGGTTGATTATGACAAAAGATTGTGCACTGTGGCCTTTTCTTCAACAAATTTACCATACTTCGTATCTGTCTAGATCTTAGTTTTATAGATCTGAAGCTTGATTTTATTTTTACATTGAGTATAGATCAGTCTCTCAGGGATGAGATCACATTAACCAAGTTCTCAAGAGACTGTTGTATAAACCCAAACCAAGATAGCCTATCAAGTCTGGACAGTTGTCAAATAGATGGAGACTAGAATACCCACATCACAGGTCAGTTCTCTCTGGGAGGTTCTGTGAGAGCCAGCTTATAAGTAGTGCTTGGTAGGTGATCAGGGGACTTAGTGGGTTGTAAGAAGGCAGCTCTCACCCCTACCCTGGCTGAGACAGCTTGATGACCTGTTCTTTTACATTTAGTCTTGTTTATGTGACTATCCACAGACTAAGGTCCCATCCTCTTTGGAGAGGGCTATGCAGGGCACTGCCAGTGCATCCTGTCATTTTCTTCTTGGTTCTAAGCTGACCATTTCCTTTTCTGATTGACACATTCCCTGGTTTGTCAATGTCTTTAAACTGGCCATTAGTTAGCACTAAGTCTCGCTCTCAATCTGGAGTCTTGTCTCTAAGAGATTTTGCATGTGTCCACTTGCACATTGATTGTGTCATTCATTTCTCTGAGGTCAGTCTCATTTCCAGAGAGCCCTTGAGTGAGTGGGTAGGTGAGACGGTACATACTGCACTCATCTCTCCACCCCATGACCCATTTGCAAACTTCCTACCTTAAGTAGTGGTATGGGATATGAAATCCACCCCCGGGGATGACATTCCCACCAGCACATACATTATGTCTTAGAGTCTCCAGGGAACTAGCAGCAACCTCAAGGGCCCCCTGCTCCTCAGAGGGGTCACTTGACATGTTTGTAAACAGGCTCAAAGCCACTGGCCACATGTTTCTGTGCTAGACAGTGCCTTTTCCAGTGAACATTCTCTGCCAAATCCTGTATTCTGTCAGTCAAAGTCAGGAAGTGGTAATGGTATATTATATTTCCTCTGGGACATAGCACTTTGCCCAGTGAGAGTCTGGCTGGGATGATTTTCTCCTCTGTTTCACATGGTCGGAGAACGTGTCCTCGTGCTGTGATTGCCACTCCTTCTGCCCTTCACCTCTGCTCCTGGGAAAGCGGCTTGCATACCACAGAGGAGATGCACAACTATGACACCTGGACCCTTTAAGGTGTCAGAGTCATCCTGACTTAAAGAGGGGAGCAAAGGAGGTGTGGGTACCCCAAAGCAGAAAAATCCCTTCCCTCTCAGCCAAAGCATTTCTGGGGGATGGGAGAGGTTGACTTCTTGAAAGACAGGAGTTTGAGGGTGGTGAGTTTATTCTGACTACAGAGCTTCATAGATGCCCACTTTCTTCCATTGCCCACCTTCTAGTCCATCCTATTGTCCTTGTCAGCTCCTTGCCCAGCAGGCTGTTCAGCAGGGCGGCTACAAGGTCTCCATTGAGGTTTGGCTCCCTGCTGCTCTTGGGCAAGACAGAATGAGGGGCACAAAAATGGTGGTGGGTGTTGGGGCAGGAGGGAGACCCCAGCCAGACTGACTGCTGATGAGCTAGTCTCGCTGTGATAGGGTTGATGGAAGAGGTGTCCCTGTGCCTAGAAAGATCTCCTGTGTCAAGACAGCCTTTCACCACAACCTTCAGTTAGTCTGTGTCTGCTACTAGCCACTTAGAGCTATTGAATTTTGAGGGCTTATTAAAGTGAATTAACATTAAATAAAACTAAAAGTTCAATTCCTTGGTCACACTAGCCACACTTCAAGTGCTCAATAGCCACACAGAGCTAATGGCCACCACACTGGACACTGATGACACAGAACATTTCAATCACCGTGAAAAGGTCTATTGGACAGCACTGCTCTGAGGAGGGGTTATTGGCTCTACAGAAGAAGGCACATGGGATTCCTTTAACACTGGAATGTTTTTATAAGCATTGAATTCATATGAAATTGGCCTAATTGCTTTTGATGGCTACATAATTTGTATAAATTAGGGCTTGTTTTCTCTGAAGGCACTATCTCTGTGATGCCCCTCCTCCCCTGTAATAAAAGAATCAACTTCAAAACATAGCAAGAGCTTGGGGAGAAAATCTCCAGTGTGCGAAGCAGGGTTCCAGAACTCTCAGTATCTCATTAGGAATTCTTGCCACTGTCACTTAGCTCTACAGGTGCTCTTTTCCTTCCAGGTATTTTGATACAAGTTCCTGATTTAGTTACCCAGGTTGGAGTTTTTCATAAAATATAACAATCACAAAAATAGATGAGTTTAAGTTTTCTAGAGTGAAGGTTTTATTTATTCATTTAGTAGCTATTTATTGATTGTCTACTATGTGCCAAGCAGAGCCCAGATTCTCCAGGGCCTAACACAGGGGCTGGTACATAACAGGTGTTCAATAAATATCTACCAAATGAACAAGTGAATTATTCACCCTAAAAAAGTGAATTATTCACCCTAAAGAAAAGTCCACCAAGCCATTCAGTCTGCTGTTGCTGTTTGTTCCTCATGAATCGTGTGGGGGTCCTAGGCCCAGCAACGTAGACTAGCAACTGGGAGGCAACTTGGGATTGATTGTGTTCTAGGTTTGGTTAGATTCTCAGGGCCATTGAAGCTGGTTTCCTAGTTCTATATTTTAATGTAGTCATGCTAGAGTTCTCCAGAGAAACAGAACCAAGAAGAGGGGAGGGGGGGAAGGGAAGATTGAATTTAAGGAATGGGCTCATGTGAGTGTGGAGGCTGGCAAGTCCAGACTCTGCAGGGCAGGCTGGCAGGCTGGAGACTCAGAGAAGAGTTGATGCTGCAGGTCAGGTCCGAAGACAGTCTCCTGGCAGAATTCCCCCTCTCCTGCAGGGGAAGTCAGTCTTTTTTCTCTAAAGTCTTCAGCTAATCAGATGAGGTCCACCCACATTATAGACAGTTACCAGCTTTACTCAGTCTACTGATTGAAATGTTAATCTTGTCTTTAAAAATGCATTCACAGAAATCTAGAATATTGATTGACCTACCATCTGAGTACTATGGCCTTAGCCATGTGGACATATAAATTTAACTGTCCTAGTAGTCTTGTCTTGTCGTACCTGCCCTTGGTGGAGATGGGCTGCAATGAAGGAGCCCTGCTCCCGCACCACACTGAGTATGGATATTCTCCATTATCCGGTTCTTTCCCTAGGCTGGTCCTGCTCTCTTCCTGTGGATGGGCTAGACAACCTCAGGTGTGCAGAAATTCACTTCTTGCAGACCTACTCTCTGCGTACCTTCCTTCTTCTTAACCATGTTTTCATAACTCCTCAAAGTCAGTTTCCTTACTTGTTTGTATAGGTTAGTCCTTGAACCCAGTTTTCCTAGGCCAAGTAGTGCTGAGTGGGGGTAACACTCCCCAGCTGCCCCGGCAAGTTTCTTCCCCTTCCTGCAGCTAGGAGGAGGCTTGTGATGGAGTGGAGATAGCATAGGTTTGGATTCAGATTTGGATTATAACCTTGGTTCCACTGCTAGCCAACTCCAACCATCTGAACCTCAGTTCCCTTATCTGTAAAATGGATAACAGTTGTCTTATGGTACCCTTTATAGCACTTTTCATTTAGCTTTGGAATTTCCTCTTTATCTGTTTTTCCTCCTTTGTTTATGAAGACTGGAACTATGTTTTACTTACCGTTGTGTAAATAGAATAGTCCTTAGACTGAAACAGATGCTCATGACTGTCTGTTGATTACATGTTGAATGAATTCACTCAGAGGGAGTGATGTAGGCAGAGGTACGTAGCAGGTGCTTAAGTGTAGGTTTCTTTCACACTGTCGTTGGTCCTGCTGTTAATTATCTAACCTGTGAGGCCTCCAGTCTCTCTTTCTCTCTCTTTTTTTAAAATTCTATCTTATTGTAGTAAGAGCACTTAATGTGAGATCATCTATCCTCTTTACAAATTTTTAAGTGTACAGTACGTCATTGTTGACAGTAGTTACGATGTTGTACAACTGATCTCTAGAGCTTACTCATCTTGCTTAACTGAAATTTTACACTGGGTGATTAGTAACTCCCCATTTCCTCCCTCCCCCAACCAGCCCCTAGCAACCACCATTCCACTTTTTGATTCTATGAATCTGACTATTTTAGATAAGTGGAATCATGCAGTATTTATCTTTCTGTAACTGGCTTATTTCACTTAGCATAATGTCCTCAAGGATCATCCATCTTGTCACATGGCAGGCTTTCCTTCTTTTTTAAGGCTGAATGATATTCCACTGTATGTATGTTCCACATTTGCTTTATCCATTCATCTGTCAGTGGGAGTGTTGGTTGTTTCCACGTCTTGGCTATTGTGAGCAATGCTACAGTGAACACGAGAGTGCTAATATCTCTTTGAGATCCTGATTTAAGTTCTTTTGGATAAACACCCAGAAGTGGATTGCTGGATGATACAGTAGTTTCTTCCAGTCTTATCTCAGCAGCATAGAGGAAATGATTGACACATCCTGAGATCAGTGGATATTCAATCATTTTCCCTGCCTAGCCTTCTCTTCTACTTTTTTTCACATGTCAGATGGTTCCTGTCCTAGGGATTGCTCTATACCACAGGAAATTAGTTTTCATGATTAAGGTGTTCAAATTGTATAGCAACAGCGGGGTAGATAGCAGTAAGTGGGATATTCTACAATACCTTAAACATTTCTATGGGTCAAATGTTGGTATTACATTTATTCTAAAAACCTGGCAAGATTTCATTAATTGCAGCAAAGTTCGAGGATACCAGCTTTAAATCAGTGTTGTATTTAACAAGAAATGAGCAGTCAGTTGTAACTTTTTTCAGTAAACCGATGCAATTTAGTGCTTATGGAATTTATCTGTCTGGCAGATCAGCAGCCGAACATAATTTTAATTACACCTGTCACCCTCGGCTGCCCTCTCTCATTCTGTGCTAACCTTATCACGGTAGCAGTACCTATGCTGCTGGGTTTTGCTGTTCAAAAGCCAAAATTTTCTCCCTTGTCATTTAGGGAACTGCCTGGCACTTGAATTTCAGAGAGAAGCTACCTTATTAATATAAAGTGACTTAATAGGAAGTACAAGCTGTTAGGTTGTGTGTCTGACTAACAAAATCTTCTGCAGACTTCCTGAAATAGCAAAGGATGCAAGTGTTAAAGTTGCAAAAATTACTATATTGACACTTGCTAATTAGATCCAATTTCACCATGTAGTCTGCTATGGTTATGTGAATTTTACTACCTTTATTTGCATTGTGCTATAGAAGCAGTTCTTGCTAATGATACCCGATGTCTTTGGGGAGAACAGTCTTTTAAAAGAGACAAATCAGCTCAGTTCTCCTTCATTCTGTGAGAGCAGACAGGATAAAGGGACAGAGGAAGAAAATCGCTTAAGATGGCAAAGAATTGGCATTTTCTCCCATTTGATAATTAGGGTATTGAACATGTCTGGACACTGCATTGCAGATGAAAGGACGCCTTCCTTGTGGTACCTCCTCTCCATCAGTAGCACAGTTTGATTGTCATTTTCTAAAATGATTCTTCTACCCCTGGTCTGGTACATGGTTCATGTCACTTCTTTTGGAGTATGTTTTGTCTGTTGCAGATTTTAGAAGCACAGCAATAGTTAGCCTATCACGCCCTGCCTTCAAATTTGTCCCTAGTGGCTTCCAAGCAATGGCTACCAGAGTTTCTTTTCAAGATGTCACTGTAGGTGCACAGAGGTCCCTGCCCAAAACCCAGTGCAGGCTCTCTGTTGGGTAGCTGGTAAGAGTAAAGCCAGCCTTTCTGTTTTTATTGAAGTCTATTTTTTACATTATCACAATAAGTCACTTCTCTCTATCTTAGTGACCAAGTGCTCTTAATTTTTACACAGAAATTACCAATCAAGGTTGTAGTGGTACATATGAGGATTAAATTAAATGAATTAACATAATAGCCCAATAAGGTTCTATATTAGCTATTGTGATCTTAGTTCACTGTAACCTCAAACTTCTGGGCTCAAGTGATCCTACTGCTTTAGCTTCCCAAGTAGCTGGGACTATAGGCATGTGCCACCATGCCCAGCTAATTTTTAAATCTTTTGTAGAGGGATCTTACTGTGTTGCCCAGGCTGGTCTCAATGTTCTGGCCTCAAGCAATCCCCCCACCTTGGCCTCCCAAATCTCTGGGATTACAGGCATGAGCCAGTGTGCATGGCCTATTTCATTCTTAAGATGAAGAAATAGAGGCACAGAAAGCGTACACGTTGTCCAAGGTAGCAAAAACAGCAAGCAGCAGAATCAGCAATCAAAATCAGGCAGTTGACCTCTAGAGTCTATGCCCTTAGTCACTACATTGTGCTGCCTTTCTCATTTCCTAGGCTTTGCTATCTAGGAACTATGATCAATATTAAGGAATAGGAGAGAAAGAGCAAACTCATGTGAGAGTTGCTGGCACAGTTGATATGTTCCCAGCCAACAAGCAGTGGAGGATTCTACCCATGGCTCATATAGGAAGGGAGGAGACCTGGAGGAGAATGTTGGCCAGCCCAAGCCAGCCCTGACAACCACAATATCAACGGCTACCCTGTATTGTTTTCCTATATACAGTGCACAAGAGAGTTTTCATGTGGTAGCATATCCCATGCTTAAAAATACCTTGAGACATGTAAGTTGATATTAACCTACAGTTTTTCACTTGGGAAAATGGAAGCAGCTCACAGAGGTTAACCAGGCACACAGCTAGTTAGTGGCAGAGCTGTCTTTAACACCCTGGGCTTCTGGCATGAGTTTAATATGCTATATCATCTTTCCTCTACTTACCTGAAGGGAATTTAACATCATAGTTTGTTTCAGTTATCTCTTGCTGTGTAACAAACTGCCCCAATTTGGTGGCATAAGGTAACAAATCATTTATTATTATAATTTAGCATTGGTTCTTGGGGTGCCTGGAATGGTTTGCACTTGAGGTCTCTCATGCAGGTGCAGTCAGAAGGTGGCTGTGGCTGGAGTCACACTGAAAGCATCCTTAAGTGTTTGGTGTTGATGCTGGCTGTTAGTACTTTAGCTGGGGCTGTTGGCTGGAACTCCCACTTGTGGTTTCTCTTGGTCTTTCTCACAGCTTGACAGTTGGATTCCAAGATCAAGTGCCCAGAGAGACAAAACTACTGATGCAGTGGGGGTGGGGGGGAGGGTAACAGGAAGGAGGAGAAGAGAGAAAAAAAGGCTGTGTCAATAACCTAGACTCGAAAGTCACGGAGCATCACTCCTTCCTTACTCTGTAGGTCAGTCGCAAAGCTCTGTCCAAGTTCCAGGGGAGGAAATAGAGACATCACCTCCCTGTGAAAGTTGTATCAAGGTCATATTATAAGAAAGAGCATGTTTTGAAAATATAATCTACCATATCATTTTTTCCAAGATTTTTTTTCCTTCTGGAACTAAAACTTCTGCATTAGGCAAACATTTCTGTCAGCATAGATATTTCTTTTTAAACTCATTATTGATATCAGCTATTTTCTCAGCGAGACATTTGGGGATAAAAAAAATCAAGTGTGGATCTTGAGCAGTGCCAATCAATACAAAATATTGTCGTCTTTGTCTGAAGCAAAAAATAATTTAGAGTAATTCCAGTACGTTGAACATAACCAGAATAATTCGTAGTATAACTGTACTCCATTTGGGTGTTTTCTAGCTCAAGGGGGACATTCCCTCATGGCTCCCATCTTACTGTGAACAGGGTTAGGACAAGAACTACCTCAATAAGAGGTATTTCTAATTAGAATATTTTGTTAGAATTTTTATTTAACATAAAATAGGTAATCTTTTTTATCGATGAAACACATATAAGGAATAAACAGTAACAATGGAAAGAACACCAGCAACATTAAGAAAGAGATTGTGGCCATTAACCTTCCATCACCTGTGTCACCTCTGGACCTCATCCCCTTTCCTCTCCACATTGAGGTAACCCTTATCCTGACTTGTATGCTTATTGCTACATTAATTTTCTTTATAGTTTGGCCCACATTTGCATCCCTTAATGATACCGTGTTCAGTTGTGTTTGCTTTAGAACATTCTGGTGGTTGCAATCATATTATATTCTTTCACTGGATGCTATATTCACCAAGTTATCTATGCTGCTGCCTGTAGTTGGATTTCAATCACATTCACTGTTACATAGTATTCAACATTGTAAACAATAGCAGATTATACTGTTGATGGACATTTCTTTTTTTCCAGTTTTGTTTCCTGTCATAAACAATGCTGTTATTAACATTCTTATGCATATACCCAGGTATACACGTAGAAACGTTTTTTCTTCAGGGCATATACATAAGAATGAAAATTGCCAACGAATAATAAATGCTTGTTTTCAACTTGATTAGAAATGGCAATATTCCGTTTTTACACTTGTACCATCAGTATATGAAGTTCTGGTTATTTTACATCCAGAAAACACCAAAACTTCTTTTCTGTTTTTTGTTTGTTTGCTTTTAATTATTGCCAACCGTTTGTGAGATGGTATCTTATTGTGGTATCTTTGGCATTCGTGAACATCTTTTTTCTTATATTTATTGGTCATTCTGGATTTCTCATTCCTTAAGTTCCTATTCAAGTCTCTTGTTGATTTTTGTATTGGGTTGTACTTTTCTTATTTATTTATAGGAGGATTTTTGTTCTTCTATCCTGGATACTAACCTTTTTTCAGTTGTGTGTTCCAAATATCCTCTCCCAGTTTGTGGACTGCTTATCTTCACTCTTTTTCTGATATCTTTTAATACACAGAAATCGCTAATTTTATACCATCCAATTTTTCAACCTTTGGATTTTATTTAAAATATTCTTCCTACCATGAGGTCATAAAGATATTCAATTATATTTTCTTCTGAATGCTTTATACTGTTTTTCTTGACATTTAAGTATGCAATATATCTGGTTTAACTTTTGTATTATTAAGTGCATACATGTTTAGAAAGACTCTGTTCCTGGTGATGTGAACCTCTTATTGTGTGTATATGTGTGTGTGTTTCACAGCCCAAGTCATAGAAGCCTACCTATCATTGTGTTTTGACTCTTCATTTTCAGTGGTCCTTTTGCTTTAAATTTTGATGATTAAGAATTCTGATATTCTGATAATTTATTTAGCTACAGCTGCTCTCTTAATTAGTATGTGCCTAGTATGGTTTTTTAATTCAACATTTCTTTGTCCTTTTGTCCTGGTTGTCTGATAACAGCAAATAGCTGAGTTTTGTTTTTCATTCTGTTATAATTTTTATCTTAACTAAAGCATTCAACCCACATATATTTTATGATAATCTACCATCATATTAATATTTTCTGCTTTTTGTTTGTTTTTCCTTTTCCATAATTCTTTTTCTCTCTCTTTTTTCTTCTTTTGGATTTTTTTTCTAATTCTATTTTTTGCTATCCTTTAGTTTTAAAATTGGCCATTCTATTCCTACTCTATTAATAACTAATCCAGAGATGTTGACATGCATACTTACTTTAACTTAGAGTCTAAACTTAATTAGTATCTTTTCCTTCCTCCCAAACAGTACAAGAAAGAACTGTAGGACATTTTAGCTCAAACTTATGTGGCATTGTTTAAGGGGTTTAAGTTTTACTTTTTTTTAATCTTCTAAGATCTTATCATTTTTTGTAAACTTCATGTTTGCTTAGTTTTATCTACATATTTGCCCTTTTCTTTGTCTTGCATCCCTTTTTGTAGTTCATAAGTTCTGTCTGCAGTCACTTTCCTTCTATCTGAAGTACAGCACGTCCTTTGGAAATTCCATAATGCAAGTGTGTTGGTGGCAAAGTATCTGTTTTTGTTTGTCTCACAATGTCTGTATTATCCTGTCATTCTGAGTACAATCTAGGCAAATAGCACTCATTGAAAATGCAGAAAAGATTGAGGTACAATGATGATCTTTATAGCATTGTTTATGATAGACAAAAAGAAAAAAAAAAACAAAACCAGAGTGAAAAACCTACATGTCCAATAGCAAGGGAGTAGTTACTTATATAAATACATCCATATGACATTATATTGTACAGCCATCAATTATCATGTTTTTAAAGATAAAGTAGCACCATAGAAATATGCTCACAAGACAACATTAAGTGAAAAAGAGCAAGGTATCAAACTGCATGTATAATATGATACACACATTCACACAGACACCCTGAAAAAAGACAGAAGGATATAGCAAGGAGTTAAAATTCTTTGTTTCTCAAGTATTAAAATAATAGGTGATTTGATTTTCATTTTTATACCTTTCAGTATTTTATAAACTTTCCACACAAGTATAGCATTTGTAATTGGAAACTGGCTATTTATTTTACAAATTACCCATAATCAAAATGATTTTCAAGAAGATTGGATCATTTACATTCATATCTGACCCCGGCAGTATATGAGCAACAGTTATATTTTTAATGTCTGCCAATTTTATAAGTGGACTATAGTATTTCATTGTTATTTCCATTTACATTTTTTTGATTACTATTGAAGTCCAACACTTGTGTGTGTGTGTGTTTATTGGCTGTTTCTATTTCTTCTTTCTCTAGAGCATTTGCTCATACTCTTCGCCAATTTTTCAATTACAATTTTAATGGTTTTCCTATTGATTTTAAAGAACTCTTTATATATTAAGAGTATTGATTCTGGCTGTTTTCAAACTGTTTGCCAACTCGTCTTTTAATATTGTTTGTAGTAACTTAGTTGTTTTTTCATTTTTTTATTTAAAAAATGATTCAGGTATACATTTTGGAAAAAGGGAGAGGAATAATTACAAGCAAGGTAAACTATATTAATACATTCAAAAAGATTCTAATATATATTTTTATAATAAAGAGAGAAGAAGCAGGAAAATATAAGGAGGAGGAGAAGAGGCAGAGTGTTCCTCTAGGGTTCTGCAGATGTATGGTATTTTCAGGCTACAGGTAGCCTGCAGCACATGTCTGTTCTCACCAGATCCCTCCCGTCATTACATATCTAGCACACAGCAGGGGCCCCAGTGCTGGAGAAATGTTCGGGAACATGGAGGAGAGGACACTGCATGCCATGGGAGCTTGAGAGAGGGAGAAAGGGTGAGTCTACGATTCCCTTAAGAACGCGGGCTCTGATGAACTGGAATGCAAACAGGCGAGGGTTGATTCTGCTTAGCACAG
>CAUYPO010098717.1:0-68823 GCA_963574435.1 Cheirogaleus major | reverse complement strand
TATATATATATATATAATATGATTATTTCATCAATCTTTTAATATTGTCAAAATACTGTTATCACAGCAAATTATATATTACGAATATAAGTGTTGTGCATTTGGTATTTACCACATAGAGTGGATTGAACTCCAACATATTTTAAAAAGTCTGTATTGCTGTATTGTCAGAAGTTCTGCCAGCCTGGCTTAAAAGAAGCTCAGATTATTTGTATATAAAATTACCTATGGCCTCAATTCTCTCCATAACAAGAAATAGGTTGAGACATTTGCTTGCTCACCAAGGAGCATGTATTTTCTACTGCCTTCTATGGAAATGGCCAAAGAGGATTAGAGGAATGGAAATACATACCAGAGACAAGACTATAAGGTATCTAGGAATATATCATATAACATCTTTGTGAAAAAATAATTAACTTATTAAAAGAAATAAAAGAATGCTTGAATAAGTGATGATGTGTTTATGGATGACATAAATATAGATTGAGTATAAACATGTTCATATGGAGAAAGATTCATCTATGTTTGTGTTTCACATATATGATATAATATTTTATATAAACTTGAAGTCTAAATATTAAAAATATATTAACACATCTAGATATTGATGAAAACATGTTTTGGGTATAGATGAATTTCTTAAGTAAGACAAAAGCACAAACCATAAAGGAGATTAATAAATTTGACTGTATTACTTTAAAATGGCACAGGGAGATATAACAAAATTTAAAGGTAAACCAAAAACTGGGATAATATGTTTTAAAGGCAAATAACCAACATATGATAACTATGAGAATACATAAATAATGGCTATACATCAATACTGAAAAGAGAACTGAATAACTGATAAATATAAATAAAATGTCAACATGATCAGTAATCAGGAATATGTATGTTAAAATAAAGAAACTAATTCATAGTTATCAAAGGGATAAAAAAATAAGTCTGAACACACTGAATATTGGATATTGGGGAAACTGGAACTCTTAGACATTGATGGTGGGAATGGAAATATTTAGTCAATTTGTAGCATCATTTGGCATTAACTACTAGAGCTGAGAATAATATACAATGACACACTGATTCCATTTCTAGGTTAAAAGAATATGTGCAAATGTTGCTAAGGATGTTTATAGTAGCATTGATTACAATAATGAAAGAATAGTTACTTTTGACTTTGCCATTATTGAAGTAAGTGTAAACATTAGTTTTGTTCATAAAATGAAATCCTATTAATATAGGACAGTTAAAGTAACTGTATCTATCTGTTCAATAGAAGCTAAAGCTTAAAAATGTAGCCTTAAATGAAAAAAAAACAAGTTTTTTTTGTTTGTTTGTTTTACAGCATGATACTATACTGACCCTTGAGCAACATGGGCATGGGTTTGAACTGCTCAGGTCCACCAAAATGCAGATGTTCTTCTACCTCTGACACTCTTCAGACAGCAAGACCAATCCCTCCTCTTGCTCCTCCTCCTCAGCTTACTCAACGTGAAGATGAGAAGGATGAAGACCTTTAAGAAGATCCACTTCCACTTAATGGATATATTAAATATATTTTTGTTTCTTTAGCTTTGTTTATTGTAACAATATAGTACATAACATATATAGCTTAGAAAATATGTGTTAATCAACTGTTTATGTTATCAGTAAGGCTTCCATCAACAGTAGGCTATTAGTAGTTCAATTTAGGGGAGTCTAAAGTTATATGCTGATTTTTGATTACATGAGAGCTGGCACCTTTAATTCCCTCATTATTCAATGTTCAACTATACATGAAACTTAACAAGAGTAAAACAAAATAATTTTACTTCTGATTGTATATATATGGAGGAAAATAATAAATTTATACACAGTTATTTTTCTTATGCTATTTGACATTTTAATTTATTTTCCTACAAAATATCTGCTCGTATATTTTACCCATTTGCCTATGGTATTTTTTTCCTAATATTATTTGTTATTTTAAGGTACTATGAAAATTAATATTTTAGGGGTTCCTAATTTTCATCAAGTTGATTGATTACGTACTCTGTTTATGGTCTATTTGTGTAAATATTATTTAAATTATTTTTATTATTTTATGTAATTATATCTACTAATCTTTATGTGACTCATATGCATTCATTTAATGTTTTTATAACTTTGATATAAGCACACAATGACCATGTTGAAACAAACTGAAATCATGTTGTTTAATATTTTAACATTAGTTCTCATGAAAAATTTGCCTCTGATGTGCAGAAAGTTTTATTTTGTGCCTACCATTGGAAAAGTTTAGTTTTTGTATTTGTTTTTAAACAGAAATTGGTGTTTTATTTTATCAAATGACTTTTCGGCATCTTTCCAGATGAGAGATGCCATGGGAAACAATGAACTTGGAGAACGAGAGGATTTCTGGCAGCAGCAGTGACAAAAGTACAAGGGTACAAAGGCTCCCTGGTTTAGTCCATCTCAAGTGTACCTGCTTCATACATAAATTTCTTAGGCTCTTTACATCCTTACCACATTGAAGCATGTACTCAGTCAGCATATTCCACAACTGGCACCATGTAACTAATCAGAATTGAAGTAGCTTTAGCCCTGGGGCAGAGTCCTGGAGATGCCCTGGTAGACAGGAATCAGTCAATGGATTGTGTATGGGTCTCAATTATCCCAGAGATTCAGCAAGGGCATCTGAGATGGGAAGGGGAACAGGGTGTACTCTTTACCAATGTATCTATAAATATATAAAAAATTACCAATAGATATTAATAAATCTGTATATGTCAGTTAAATATTAACCTTTAATATGTAAATAAGTGATTAAAATAATATTTGTCATCATTGCCCCTTCCAGTTTGTAATTATTCAGGTTGTTTGCATATTCTTTTAATGATGCAATCTCATTTAATTATGACTGTACCATCACATAAATCTTTCTCTAGATATCTAAAATAATTTTAAATTCTTTTATAATGTCATTGAAAATTGGTTATCTATTCACAAATGCACAGGTTGAGTGCAATTTAATATTTATTAATTTCATATGCTTCATTAATTACATTTAATAAAATATTGAGTACTAAAAATCTCACTAGCTCTAAAAGTATGAGTGTCAGCTTCAGAGGTTCTCAATTAAGATCAGTACAGTCACACATGGGACATTTGGCAATGTGTAGGGATGTTTATAATTGTCACGGTGATTGGAAGCCATTGCCAACATTTAGTGCGTGGGGTCAGGAAAGGTCGACTTCTTGGAATACATAGTCCCATACAAAAGATTATTGCTCAAATCCAAGTGCAAAGAGTGTCCCTGTTGATAACCACTAATCCATTGTGTTAGAGGCTATGCAAAGATTCAAATGAAGGAAGGTAACGCTGAAAAGATGTACTTCATTGTCAAATGAGTGTACGATGCTTGCATTTGTGTTAGTATATAGTTAAATTTGAGCAACTAATCCATGAAATTATACTTATGTTCTCACTGAAAACAGCTGTTTGTATGTGATATTTATTTCTTAAATTATGCATAGTTTTTATGAAGGATTTAAAGTATGTGCCACAGCTTAGGAAAAAATATCTATATGTGTGTATGTATGTGTGTGTGTGTGTATAAACACTTACCTGATTATACCAATTGAAATTTTTTCTCAAGTGCATGCATATCAGTGATCTTAAGTTCTGATGTTCTTTGCCAAAAATGTAGAGTTCTATATTTAATTCTATCATGTAACTAAAGTGAGATAAAAAATACTGCCTTAGTTTTCTCATCTCACACATTGCTTCTGTTGTTTCTCTTGATATAATTCTTGCTTAACTCAAAGTACTGAAGCACTTGAGAGCTCACTCCTTAGACCTTTCACATCCATTTCCTAATTGATAGCGCAAGTTGCTTGGCTGTAAACGATGTAAACATCGTCCATGATGTAGTAACTCTAACATTTCTAACTCCACGCCTGATCTTTCCTCTGCAATTCAGACTTGTATTTATAATTTAAGTGAAATATAAATCAATTGCAATATATATTTCCACATGAAGAGCATGGTCCGATCCCAAATTCCAATAAAACCTCCATTGAGAAATCCTGAGACAACTAACTGGAGCATTGAATGTGCATTTCAAATTCAAAAACTTGTAAACCAAGCCCTTTATTTTCTTCCTCAAACCTGCTCCCGGCCCAATTTTTCTTTTGCCATTCCAGTAACTGCTACTCCATCCTTTCAGGTGCAATCGCCAAACATCTCTGTCACCCACATCTAAAAAGATAAGCAAATGCTGTAAGTTCTACTTCATCATGACTACCATGGAGAGGCTATCAACAAATTCACCTATTAACCAATCTTATTTATGAGTATAATTTTTAAAAATTCTCAGGTGACTATAGTTAATATTGTATTGTATATTATAAAATAACTATAAAAGGGAATTTTGAATATTCTTGCCACAAAGAAATGATAAATATTTGAGGTGATTGACAAGCTAAATATCCTCATTTGATCATTATGCAATGTATACATGTATCAAAACCTCACACTGTATCCCATAAATATATAAAATTATGTGTCAATTACAAATAAAATAAAACTTTAAAAAATAAAAAAATATGCTAAATAGAATATTGGCACATAGAATCTAATAATCATTTGCAAAATTATTTACTTGCAAATGGGATATACAGGGATATACAAAGCTAATTTTCTACCAATATATTTGTTAATATACTATATAAAAATAAAGTAGAAATTTAAATGATTACATTCATTGATGCTAAAAGGCATTTGATAAAATTTAGCATCCACTTTTAATAAAAATTATAAAAAAGGAGAAAACTTAAATGAATACACATAATTTGCTAAGCCCAATATAAGAAATTATTCTGAATGGTAAACCCCAAAAATTATTTTCATAAATTCCTAAGTAATAGAATCTTTTTGCCTAATATCAGCTTAATTATTTTACATTTTTGGGGATCATAGGAAATGCAGAGAAAATTGAAATATTTTAAAAATATTCTGTCATATAAAAAAGAGTAAAATTATCTCATACTCACCATGTAATTATATATCTACAACATTTAAGAGAACCTGGTAAATGTCTACTAGAATTAATAATGCAATTTACTAAGATGTCTTCATAATAGAAAAATCAATAGCTTATCTCTATATCAACAAAAAGCAAGTTGAATTAGAAATGGAAGTGTCTGCCATTTTCAAAAATACAAATAATAGAAAATGTTTTGAAATATAAAAGCCTCATACAATGCCCTGAACAAATAAAATATTATTCCACGTTCTTGGATAGGAAGAATTCTCATAATAAAAATGTCAATTCTCCAGTGAATAAATATATAATTTAAATGAAATTCCAATAAAACTGAGTTTATGATTGAATAAAATAACCTAAAATTGGATATAAAGAATAAACATTCAATAGTCAAGACTGTCTTGCAAAAGAACAAATTGAGAAATCTCTTGCAGATATTAGAATGCACTATAAAGTTACTCTGATCAGGACAATTTACATAAAAAATAAAATTAGATAAATAAATAAGTGTAAGAGAGTTGAGAACTCAGGAAAAGTTTCCAGTATAAATAAGAAAATGGGAACTTAATATATTATAATGTGGGTTTTTCTACTCTGTTTAGAAAAAAAACCAGTTCATTTAATAAATTGTGATGGCATAATTGATGTAAAAAGATAAATCTGAGCTCTTAAGTTGCAGTATAATCACAAATAAATTTTATATGCATTAGAATTCCTGATTATTGAGGCATCATCAAATCAGGCTTCACTCCATGGGCAATGAATCCAGATATTTCCTAATTCTTACATGCATCTTTTTTTAAATTTCCAAACTTTGAGGGGTTGATCACAAATACGCTTGCTGTTTCTCTAAATTGATCTGAAGAGTTTTTGCCTTGCCCTTAGTGACTCCCTACTATTTGGAAAGCTTAGTTCCATTGTTCCAAGGACTAGAGAACAGGCTCTTTGCTACAGGCTTTACTCTGCATACTTCAAGTTTTAAACATAAACTTGTATATTTTTCTCTGCTTCCCTTGTGAGACTTTAGGTTTCAGTTCTTCTTGAATTTTATGATTTTGAATTTATTCTTTGTTTCTTGTCCTGGAGTGTTTCCTTTGTTGGTTACATGTTTGGTTTCATATTAAAATGTGTTCACATTTGTGTGTGCATGTGTGTGCATCTATGTGTCTGTCTCAGAAGCAGATAGGGGTTTCTTGCATTAGCATCGCATTGATAAAAAATCAACTATGTGTTAAACAGTTTTATAATTGTTCCTATAATTTCTGTTCCTTTGAAACAGGAGAGTGTTACAAGTATCTTCTAAGACTGTCAATTTCAAGATATTCTATTATTTTTTGATCGTTTATTTGCATAGAAGTAGCAATTGTCAACTGTGTAAGAAAAAATGGCTTAAAAGCTTAAAATGGAAAACGTCATATCCATTGATTATTTCTGAAACTGGGAAAATATTATCTTTAGGTTATTTTTGTGAGGAAACAATTCATCTCAGCTCTTGATATTTACTGGAAGCAGAGATTGAGAATTGCTCCACAGCAATTTATACTTTAGAAACCATACACACACACACACACTCACACACACACATATATATATATCTTTTATTCCTTACAACAATCTGTTGACATAAGTATTATTCCTTCAAATTCCTACTATAATAGAATGTGGCACAAAAGAAAATGGCTTATCACAGATTGTCTTCCCCAAAAGCAGTAAAGCAATCACTCAGACTTGGGAGAAAGATCCCATAATCTTTCTCCTAAATTACACTGCTTTACAGCATAAATCACACTCCACATTTCTTCCTTCCTTCGTTCTTTCCTTTTCTTCTTACATTTCTTTCCTTTTTTAAGCCTTAATTTGAGTAACTCTCCTTTTAAAGAAGTTGAATAGCTTTCTAATACAAACAAAATAACACTAGTAGTTTACTAAGCTGACTGTAAATTAAAATCAAGCTTTAATGCCCTGAGACTCAAGTAGGTATTAATGAGTATAAAGTAGGTCCATTCACCAGAACATTGAAAAGAGACCATATTTTTACTCTTCTTTGGTCAATGTATATAACACAAAAATATTATCTGCCAGTAAGAATGGCCTTGGTCTTTTTATTTTCTGTTTAATAAACATCCTTTTATCATTGCAAAAGCAAAAGTTATGTCTTCCTTCTTGATTTCTACTCTTCATAATAGGGCATGCTTTAATTTTTAAGAGAGAGAGAACATGCCTGTGCAGATGAAAATTAATCACTACAAATCATTTCAAGGAAAAAAAAAATCGCAGATGCTTAAGAGACTAAATGATGTTCCTTCTGAATAAATATCTTTGATTATTCTTTTCTGTGGTTGACTAACTGTATAAAACATGATTAGATCTAATGATGTATTGATGTATGAAAGTCTTAGGCAGAGTTAATAGTATACTTAACTTGGGCCTGCCTTTCTTTCTTTTCTCATTTTCCAAGCTGCAGTGTGGCATAGCCCTTAGTCAATACAGCAACTCCCTTCTGAGCAAGCATTAAATTGAACAGATGAATGGCAGCATTTTCAAGCAGATCTGATAATCCAGACATACTTGTGGGTTTTAAAGAGGCCACATCAGATAAAAAGAACTACTGGGCACTTGAGAGCTGACATTCTTCTAAAAAAGAAAAGATCTTGAGAAATCAATTGGGCCATAGAGAATATTCTCCAAAAGATCAAATAGGGCAAAGGAATATTTCTATTTCTCTAGAGAAACATACAATATTTAGAGGAAATGTTCTTTCAAATAGTCAAGGAAATTTATTCATACTACAATTTTATATAAAAAGAGCCTAATATTTCTAAAAATGACTTTAAAATCTCCCACATTTTGTCAGCAATCTTAGACTTTAATCCTAAAAAACATCATCTTGAAAATATTTTCCATCACACTAGGTGCCCAAAGGAAAAATACAGTCCTCAAAAAGTGAGTTCATAAATCATTTAGTTTTTCAGTACGAAGAGAATGTAACAGAATTTCCTGAAGGCCTTCTGAGGATGTGTGTGTTTTTGTGTGTGTATATGTGTGTGTGAGAGAGAGAGCGAAAGAGGGAGAAAGATACAGTTTTAGCAGAGAATTGTACATCTGAAATTCAACCTAACATTAACAGTCATCTGATTTCAGAAATAAAATTTTAAAACAATAAAATGTCTCTCTAATGATATTGATCTTTTAAATCTAATACTTTATGTGAAAAACTACCTCAAATTGGAAACATTTAGTATTATCTAAATGAACTACTTCTATCGATCAATGGACTACATCCACTTATTAATTTAAGCCCTTTCTGTGATTCTTTTTATCATTAAAAATCTACATTGATTTTACTAACCAACTGAATGGAATAGCTTCTAAAAATAAAAAATAAGAAAAAATGAAAGAAAGGAAGGAAGGATCTGACCTGAGAAATAAGCAGTATGTACTTTTATACATGTCTAGGTCATTGTCAAGCTAAACAAAACTTCACAGTTTCCAGGAAGTAAACTTAACAATAGTTGATGTCAACTTAAAACCAATGGGTTGGGTGAAAACAATCAAGTACCAAAGTCAGAGATGTAAACGAGCTGTCACTTTAGTGTCATGAGACATGGCCTCGTTTGGTGCAACTGTGTGTATTTTTAAAATGGCTGTTGGCAAGTGAATACTTCATGACATTATCTCAACCTCATAGGGAAATGGACATGAGTAGTTTCTCAAGAAAAATGAGTAACTAACAACCGAGAACACATACTGATTTCTCTGAGTGTAAGTCAATAAGAGTATAAGTTCCCAGAGGGCAAAAATTAACTCACAATTATTTTTCCCCATAACACTAAGAACAGGTGGTGGTGGTAGGGGGATCAATAAACATGATTTGAATGAATAAATGGACATTTAAAAAATAACTATTAAAAATTTTTTTTAGTTTTTTTTAAGTATTTTTAATTGCTTTTTTTCTTCCTTTTCCACTGCACTTGCTAATATAAAATAATGAAATTTTTAGCTTTCCAATAGTTTCTCTCATTTCTTAGTCCATTCAGGATGCTTATAAGAAATTACTTTAGACTAGATGCCTTATATTCTTATAAACAATAAGAATTTGTTTCTCACAGTTTGGAAGCTAGAAGTCTCCGATCAGAGTGTCAGCATGGTCAAGTTCTGATGAGGACCCTCTTCTGGAGGGCAGACTGCTAACTGCTCACTGTGTCTTCACATAGTGGAAAGGGCAAAGCAACTCTATGGGGTCTCTTATATAAGGGCACTAACACAATTCATAAAAGATCCTCTCTTATGACCTAATTGCTCCCCAAAAGTCCCAACTCTTAATACCATCCGCTTGAGGGTTGGGATTTCAATGCATAAATTTGAGAGAGACCTAAACTTTCAGTCCATGGCACTTTCCAGCCAATCTTCTTATATTCTATACATCTATTCCTTCCTTGCTTTCACCATCCTTGTATCTGAAATGCTATCAGTAAAAGCCTGTCTGTTTACTCAAAATTCTTTATCTAGTGTATTTCATACAATTCCCACTCTCATAAATAAAACCTCCCTACGTAATACAAAGAGAATTCTATAACCCAATTATCAGCTCAAAGATATCTTATGGAATACTGCAAGTCTTCTCTCTTGCTGATTTTAAGATGGGTTAATTATCTGGAATTGATTTTTCATCAAGGTTGATCATTCATATTTGTTATTGTAACTTCAGAGGATGAATTCTTCCTTCAGAGGATGAATTACTGCCTCTTTAATATGTTACATGTTATGTTTAACTGCTGGACTGTCTGTCTTAGTTTAAGAGAACTGGGTTTATACCACAGCCATTAGTAAGAGGAATCAATTCTTTCCTCCTCTGCCATCACTTAGGACACTCCATCATCTCTCAGCCAGATAGGGACCTGATAATTTCATATTCTACTTGTTATGAATTAATTAATTGGTATCATAATTTTGTTCAAAACGAAAGATCATAATTTGTCTTCCATAAAAAGATAAACAATGTTCTAGAAATATTAATTGAAACTACTGACTGATAAATACATAAGATGCAATGGTTTAGACATATTATATGGTCAATATTTTATTTGCGCTTTCCTATGCTTAAAAGACAAAGACCAATCAAATGAAAGAAGCAAAAGACTCTGGATAATGATTGTAGGATAAATATGATGCTGATGATTAAATTATTACTCTTTCATTCCATTTTGGTGAAGGTTATTCCAAAATTTAGCTTAATAATCAGCACATATGGTGGGCTATTTATTTGAATGATTATCATAAGAAGGAAACTAAAAAAGAAGGAAAAGCTCAGGGAAAAATATTGATGAAAACATTAGGTACATCAAAAAATCACTCTGGTTGTATTGATCTAATTCATTCTTCTACGCTTGACAGAGAACATTCAATACTCAGAATTATCTATCTATCATTTTGACATTGCCCTTTGGAGAGTAATTATCAGTACTAATTTATATAACTTTTTTATTCCATCAGGAGGTTTCAGAACCCACATATGCTGTTGAACATCAGTGTATTTTAACTTTACATCCATGAATACATTTTATTTACAATTTAGGCGATATAATATGATTAGTATAATGTTTCATAATTTTTTTTCAAAATAGAAATAAAATTCTTTCCAAGGTATTTTCTTAAGAAGCTTCCAAAAGATTTTCAGTTTTAAGTGACATGAATGTCTTTTTTTTTCTTTTCTCAGATACCATGTGTATAGCTATCTCTTGTAAGAAATAATAGAACCACAGAATTTAATAGGAGATGTATCTTTGAAAAAAAAATCTTTGAAAGGTCTAGGGCAGTGCTCTCCAACAGAAATATAATGTGATCCACATATGTAATTTTAAGTTGTCTAGTAGTCACATTAAACATAAAAAGAACCAGGTAAGATTTTTATGATTGTAATATGGTAAAAGTATATTTGGTCTTTACCCTGGCTCCTGGCACAGAACTCCTAAAACCTTTTGAATTTCCTAAGTGATAAGGCTGCTAGGATCCTCTTTTGTTCTAATGAGATAACTATTGGTGGGCTCCTAGATGGCTTTGAGATCGTGGCTTGTAGTAGCTTCAGAATGGAGGCTGATGACTGGAAGGACTAAGCCTTCATGAGAAGATTGGAACTTCCAGCTGCACCCTCCTCCTTCTTGGGGCAAAGAGGGGCTGGAGATCAAGTTCAAGCACCAGTGGCCAATGATTTAATTAATTATGTCTACATAGTGGAACCTCATAAAAACCACTAAATGAAGGGTATTGGAGAGGCTATGGGTGGGTGAAAACATTGAGGTTCTGGGGGTTGGTGCACCCTAGAAGCCATGGAAGCTATGCACCTCCCTGCCTTTCCACTACCTCGCCCTAAGCATCTCTTCCACTTGGCTGTTCCTGAGTTGTATCTTTTATAATAAACCAATAACAGTAAATGAAGTGCTTTTCCTGAGTTTTATGAGCCACTTTAGCAAATTAATAAACATGAAGGGGGGTGTTGTAGGAAACCCTGGTTTGTAGCAAAGTCAGACAAAAGTGTCGGTAACCTGAAGACTCAATATTTGCGACTGGAGTCTGAAGTGAGGACATTGCTGGGGATTGAAACTTTAAACCTGTGGAATCTGACTCTAACTCTAGGTAGCTTTTGTTGGAGTTAAATTGAATTGTAGGACACCCAGTTGGGGTCCCATCATTTTTTCTTTTGAATACAGGATCTTTCCTTTGTGGCTCTGAAGTGATCAATACATTCTAGCTTGGTATGAAAGGCCTACCGAGTCTCTGAACAGACAAAAACCCAGGGCAGAGCCAGGTTTTGAAAAGTTCAGACTTTTTTTGAATTATTTAATGCTTATTTCCAACACTACCCCACCAAGGCAAAATCAAAAATACATTTTACACAAATTAAGTTTCTAACACCAAAATTTCTAGATATTCACACCTTAATTTTCAGAAACTCAGCAGAGCTCTGTACATGACTGACCATCCCTCATTTATCATGTAGCTCTGGTTAGTGTATCAGCATTAGGGAATTAAAAAAGGGGAGTGATGAACTGGAAAACAGCAGAAATAAAGAAGAGATTCCATATCATATGTACCTCTTAGAAGTGTTATTTCAAATTCAAAATTAAGAAAGCTGTTCTGAATTGGCTTGGTTTCACAGATTTGTAATTACATAATTTACTTGTCAAATTTCCATGAAGCTCAGTGACTTGCTTTAAGGACAAATATACTGTAGTACTTGACATATTAGGCTTTAGATATCAGTCATTTTGCACTCATTTTACTTCAGGGAATTATTTAATTTGCCTGGTATTCAGGGAATAATAGAATAATACCTCTTTTATATGATTGCTTTCAATTAAACACACACACACACACATACACAGTATGTAAAGTACTCTGAACATTGCTTGACATCTCCTAATGTTATACTACATGGTGACTGCACATTTCTTTCCCAACATGAATACAAAGATAGTTTATAAGTTCCATTATCAAACCAAAGTCTCTCTTTGCTAAATAAGATTGTAAGAAATATATTTACAAGAGAAAGTTTGGCTACTGATAAATATACACAACAATTCTTCTGATGGTTTATGATAATGTAATTATGAACTTGATTCAGTCAAATTTATTCATTTAATATGAATATTTTCCCTTTTAAATAGTTACTCAAACACACTTTATTTTCTATTTGGGATGTTTTCTATTTCTTAATGTTACCAAATTTGAGATAAATAGTGAAAATGATCTTTACTAGAAATAACTTAAAAGATTATTTGATTTTATATCAACATCAGTATGGTATAGAAAGAAATTTAAATTGGTTTGATAGTGCATATAAATAAATACTATAATGTGTAATTTCTTGATCATAGTGCAATTCAATTCTTAATATATTTTAAAGCTAATGCTATACTAGTTGGTATTAAAATGGGCATTTCTATAACTTTTTATTTAGGAAGAAGAGTAAAGGTCAACTTATGTTGGTAATATTCACATGGTGTAGAGAAAGAGAGCTAGAATGTATGCTGGACATAAAATTTCAGCTCCTTTTAATAGCAATTTTTTTTGTTTTCAATGAATATGTTATTTATTAATGTAAACAGATTTAAAAATCTTTTATTTTCTGTTAGTTACTACTTGTAAATATGTACAATAATTGAAGTCTTCATAATTACAAGAGTGAAATCTTTATACCAGCAATTTTCATTGAATTAGTGAGTGGAAAGTGGTAAATTTGAGCTAGTTGTGCTCAAAGGCAAAGCCCAAGCATTTTTAACTCTTCCATTTATACATAAAAAAGAGAGAGAACTTTTAGATCATTAAGAGTAGAAAGCCACTCTCAATCTGTAACCCAGCAAGGTACCCTGTCTCAAGTAGCTTGTTCCTCCACTGGGAAGACTACAGTGTCTCCTGCTCTGGGTAGTAATACTTTTCTTTAATTGTAATAATTTACAAATGTACATATTTTACCTGTGTAGGCAGCAGACAGTTAAACACATTACTATCCTAATAAAAATACGTCAAAGCATATACTTAAATTTGGTATTAGAGACACATTTCCTTATAATTCTGAGTTTTGATTATTAAGTTTTTCTTGGTTCCTCTGTTTTCTTGTAGGTATCACAGGAATACTTACTTTATAATGCTGGTGCAAATATTAAATGAACAAATAGAGGCCCCATAAATGGAACTGTGACAGGTACAGTATAAGGACTCTAGACTTGCTGTTATTATTATCAATATGATTATTATTATTAATTCATCCATGAAAATGACCCAGTCAATTATTATTATTATTATCAGAAAGGAAATACTGAAAGTCAATAAAGTTAAATACAAACTACATAAAATGACTTCATAATACTAAGAAATACAAATTTGTATTTGAATAGATTACCCAAAACAATGGAATTAGAAATATGTATTTTTTCTTTCAAATAACAATTTATTTGTATGGAAAATTTATAATGAAAAAAACCCAATGTAGTTCATGATTGCTGATAAGCAAATATCATGACTTACAGAATGATCTGCTTTAATATGATAGCATATATCACCATATTCTTATATTGAAAATGTTATTCTAACTCCTTCAAAGGCATATTGAAAGAGTTATAACATAAAAATAAATAACATAAAATGTTATTTTATTATAACAATTTATCTAAAACATCCTGTTTTCCATCTTTAAATTAAGAAAAATACATAGTGTTTCACATCAAGTAGCTCCTATTAGGATGAAAAGCTTGAAATTCAGTAAAGATCACTCTGTATTCAGTAACCCATGTTCAAAACCAGTTGAGAGCCAGTGGTGCCAGCTAGGTGGAAACCATTTTGGCGTTTTTCTAGATAGACACGTCTGCTTACAAATGTCACTTCTGAGCTAGGTATATATCCAACCAGTCATTAAACAGTTGGATAAGCACAGCTCTATTCCATGACTCTGTACATTTTATGGTGTGGGCAAGAAAGTCCATGCTTGCTGATAGGAAGAACACTAGAAGACTGGAGAGAGAAGGGCTGATCTTCTCAGACTGAATTCTTTCCTACCAATCTGGAAAGTCACACCTCATCCCTGGAGAAGAATGACATGAAACAGAAAAAGGGGAGGGTTATGGCTCTTTGGAGGATTCTGGGCAGAAAAAAGGAAGCAGAGGAAAATTATACATTCTAACAAAATAAATCCATTGAATACATTCAAGTAATTTATTAAAATAAGTACCATTTTAGTTAGGTTTCTTGATTTATGTTTTGTGAAATTGTTAATATTTTATTCTTTCTTTTAATAGGTATTTCAAGTTACATTATTGGAATAATTAACACTGCAAATCACTAATTTTTACTCTGAAACACAATCTTGCCTCAAATATCAATTCATAACCAGCCATAGCCCTCAAAGATGTAAACTAAGGAGAGCAAGATTTAAAATCAATAATTCCTTTAAGCCTTTACAATATTTTTTAAAGCAATGCCAGGAAATAAGACATACTGGCTTTCACTTTCAGTAATCTGAAAATAATAGTATAAATTATGTAAGTAACCTCTGATTTAACAGAATTGTGTCATATTTTTCATTCTAAGGTCCTTGGTTAGTATGAAACAGCTGTATCTTCTACATCGGTGGTTCCCAATGAGTGTGATTTATTTTTCCCAGAAAAAATCATTCAGGATATTTGGCAATGTATGCGTAGAGTTTGCATTGTGACAAGGGAGCAAAGATGCAACTGGCATCTAGTAGATAGAGGCCATAGATACTGCTTCACATCTTAAAATTCACAAAGCAGCCCCCACAACAAGGAATTCACCAAAAAATGTCAATCATGTTGAGGTAGAAAAGCTTTGTTTAGGTGTTATTCGACTTAATCAAAGTTTGTGTTAATATCAAAGGGACGACTTTATGGATTCAAGATGGCTGACTAGAGGCACCCAGCTCTCTCCTCCTCCACAAAGAAGGACCAAAACACAAGTAGATAATCACACATTGAATAGAGTGTCTAAGAGATAACATTGGAATTCAGCAGGAAAGTCACAGGAAACCTCTGAGGCACAGAAGGAGTTGGCCTGGCCAGGATTGGCTTGGAGCCAGAAGAAACTCCCCAGTGTGGGAAAAGGTAAGAGGAAGACCTCCAGTGGTCTACATTCCCACCAATATCTCCTGCAATCCATGAAAGGAGAGCCCCTTGGCCCTTGCTGTCCCTAAGACTAGCATAGGGAGTTACCTGGAGTGCATGTGATGGCATTATTCCAAAAAGAAAGTTCATGCTGGGTCCCACATACCCCTGAGATGAAAGCAGCTGCAATATTACACCATTTTGAGAGTCTAATCTCCACAGAATGCATCCTTTTCTGGGGTCTAACAGCTTTTGCTTCACCACATCCCTGGAGCCCCATGATATCTCCATACATACAGCCAGAGGGCTGCAGCATCATGACACTAGCTGAACCCAGCAGTGTAGTCATATCCACAGCAGTCTAGATCTACACCATAGGGAACGGGTAGTGCAGCTCACCAGGGAGGATGCCCCCTGGACAAATGGAGCCAAAGTGTGGCCTCCTCACAGCCAGAGAGCCGCCTGTCCAGGACCACTGACAGCAACCCCACTCTTCCCCAGCAGCAGGCCATTTTGCATCTACACATGCCTTTAGGTGACCTGGGGACTGGCCCACCTGTGCACCATCCCAGAGCTTGAGGATAGGCCCACCCAGCACAATGGCACTGGCACCCATGCACACCATGAGTGGCTTAATGACAGTCTATCCCACCTGCCACTGCCAGTGTCCATGCTTATTGTTTGGGAGCCTGGGGATTGACCTGTTCCACCTTCCTCCACTGGCTCCTGTGTACACCACCCAGGGTGTACACAGGCCTGCCTCACAGAAGCCTCCTTCTGTGGTACCCACAGATGCCATCTGGGGCCCTGAAAACAAGCTGGCACTGCCCACTGCTACCACTGCTGGCACAACAATGGACTGTCTCAGGGCCTAGAGATCAGCCTGCCCCCAAATGCCATAGCCTGTACCTGCATGTGCCATAATGGGACTGAAGACAAGCCCACTCTGCCTGGTATTGTCCCCTTTAGTGTCTATGCCTATCACCTAGAGGCCTGGGGATCAGCCCTACATGCCTTCCGCCACCTGTGCCCACACTCACCTTCCGGGGGCTGGAGAACAAGCCTGCCTAAGCTGTAAACACCACTGCTACTGTGGCCCACCCACACATGCCACCTGAGATTCTGGGAACTGGCCCACCAGCCACCAATAGCACCACTGGCAGCCACATATGCTACCTGGGAGCTCAAGGGTTGGCCCACTGCTAATACCAACACCACTCATACCACTCAGGGGCCTGAGGACTTGCTTGCCCTTTCCAAATACAGTGATTGCCAGTACCCAAGCAACACACGTTTAGTCCCAAGGATCGGACCCCTGGACCTACTACCACTGGTGCCTGTATTCACCATCTGGGGACCCAAGGAAAGGCATACCTGGCTTTCAACCACCAATACTGGTGCTCAAGGACCAGACTGCCTGACATCTCTGTTTCCAGTAAAGCCACATCACAATCTCCACTAACAACTGCAGTCTAAACCACTAAGGAACTCACAGACACCACGGACACTGATTACAGCTCAAGAAATTATACAGAGACTACACTACTATGATCACCTAGAATCAAGGCCAAAGAGCACTACCCAACCAATACTATAAATATATCTACAAAAAAAGTTTTCCCCATATGAATGGCAATCTATCAAATTGGGAGAAGCAACTATTATACCAGATGCACATACATCAGCATAAGAACACAAGGAATATAAAAAAGATCAAGGAAGTATAACACCTCCTAAGTAGCACAATAATTCTCTAACAACAGATTCCAACAAAAAGGAAATCTATATAAAATGCCAGAAAAAGAATTAAAAATAATGATATTAAAGAAACTCAGTGAAATATAAGAGAACACAGATAACAATACAAAGACATCAGAAAAATAATTTATAATCTGAATGAGAATTTCAATAGATAGATATTATATATATCTATTAAATATTAGATTTATATTATTATATTATATAGATATTATATATAGATGGATATTTATATATAATATGATATATTATATATTATATATATTCTTAAGTTCTAGGATTAATACAAGTTTTTATATTAATATATTTCAAAATAGAAGAGAAGATTTGAAATATTCTTAACACAAAGAAATGATAAATGATTGGGGTGATAGATATCTGAATTACCCTGATTTAATCATTACACATTGTATCAAAATATCACCTGTATGTCATAAAGACATGCAATTAATATATATCAATAAAATTTTTTTAAAAAGAAAAACAACAAATAAGAAAGAAAGGGATATACACTTTTTTTTTAATAATCCTAGTTGATTTGCAGGTTCAAGATTTTCTTTACCAGGTTATCAGATAAAAACATATGCAAAGATTAAAACTAGCCAGTGAGTCAGAGTGATAAATGCAACTACTTTAGGTTTATTGGGATTAATTACTACAAATTTATGTATTATGTATTTGACTCTTTTCTTTTTATACCATATTAGAGGTATTGCTTTTCATTTATCTAATTTGTTTGCTCATATGCTTTATATATAACTAAATTTGTTCCTTTTAGTAATATAAAGTAACAATTTAAACCTACATATCCCTAATAGTTTGCCATGTTCCTTTTTTGTGATGCTATTTTCATAAGCTATTTATTAAAACATTACAAGTTAATTAAATAACTGATAATCAAATTGAAATATTTTGACTATATTGGTGCTGCTATTATATAATTATAATATAATTAAGCACCAAAAAATTAATGAATCATGTTTACTAAACATTATTATTTAATGGGCAGTTTAGCACATTTATCTAAAGGAGTATGTATAGAGATGGACGTGAATTGATGACATAATAAAAATTTTATCTCATGTAATATTTTTAATATTTATCAGTATAATTATTGTCATCTCTTACAAATTATTTTCACTCTCCATATAATATTTAGAAAGCAGCTTAAGGATTGCCTTTCCCTTTTATACTTCCTACATTCTTTCTTTCCTTTTTTTTCTTCTTGAGCCTCAGCCAAACCTCTGTGTGTGCTCCAACAAGCCAAAATGAAACACTTCAAAGAAAGTACTGAGTACATATAATTTCTGATAACAGCTGATAACAGTTACTACATTTGGGCTCTGTTTCTATGGAAAGGGGTGTATGTGAGAGAAGGGAAGAGACAAGGGAGGGAGACACAGTCTGCCAAAGAGAAAGTCTACATTTTTTTAAATTTATTTTTGAAAATAGTCTTTTGGGGGTTGTCTGCAATTTGATGAAGGTATCGCTATATTGCCCAGGCTGTTCTCAAACTCCTGACCCCAAGCGATCTTCCAGCCGCAGCTTCCCAAGTAGCTAGTACTAGAGCCAACATGCTCAGCTTCCTTTATTTGAGGAAAAATCTACAGGATGGGCCCCTTAGTTACCAAAAAGCAAGAATACAACCATTGTCCCTGGAACAAAACTTGAATCTGAATGAAGATGATGTGGTTTGAAATGTTTCATTCTCTTTAATAAAAAAAGCAGCTGGTTGGCGAATCTAAAGCAACTGGTTGATAAATTCCTCCTAAGTACCATGTCTATGATAAACCCACATGATGTAGAGGTGAACCCAGATACTGGGACTGGGAAAAAGAACAGAAAAAAAGAGGGAAGTAAGGTTGCAAGTAATAGTAAAACAGCTCAAAGTGGCTTTAAAAAAAAAAAAAAGCATTCATTGGCAGGGAGCCCAGTGAGGATTAGATGAGGATGATTCAACAAGTCAATAATGTCCCCAAAGACCTGGTCTGAAGTATCTTATTCCTGGCTTCCCTCATGGTCACAATATGGTTGCCTGATGCTTCCATCTAGCACAAGGGAGAGCCTCTCCATGTAGCTTCTATACTTTCTACTTTCAAACTTTACTGTTATATGAAAAAGTGTATACTTTCCAAGTAAATTGAATTAAGGTAATTTTGGAATATATTAATTTTCTTTAATAACTGTTTAAAACATGAAAATATATCAGTGAATCTAAGAAAAATTGATGTATGCATCCTATTTATTTCACAATTTAACCTACTTACATTATTCATATATTTAACTCTTGTCTTAGATTTATCTATCTTATTAGAAAAATATTATAAGATTATGATTTGATCACAGATGAAGTCACTGACAAACATAAAATTTAAATAACTTTCTTAAGGTCTCACAGCTAGTAAGAAGGCAAAAAAATATGAACTAAAGTAGTCAGACACTGAAACCTATGATTAGTGAAATCACTAAAGAGACTGAAAGACCAAATGGAAAAAAAATAGTGTTTGCAACATATAAGTATTAAAACCCCTAATATGTAAAGAAAATGTATGGGCACAGTAGCAGAATATTGAACACAGGTCACAGATATGCCATGGAATTCATAAAAAGTGAGACAATCTAGAAATTTAAAAAAAATGATGCAACCTCAACAACTCAATCCAAATTAAAATGATGATGCAGTAGGATGCATAATGACCCCAACAGATATCCATGTCCTTATTCCTGGAATCTTCTAATGCTACCTTATATCATCATAAAAAGAGAAAGTTTTTATAGATATGATTAAATTAAGGATCTTGACATGGGGAGATTATCCTGATTATCCAGGTGGGCCCAAGTATTATACAATCACATGTATACTTATAAGTGAGGCAGAGAGATTTTACTACATACATAAGAAGAGGCAGTCTCTGCAGAAGTAAAGATTGAAGTAATGTGACCACAAGCCAAGGAATGCTGGCAACCACCAGAAGCTGAAAGAAGAGAGGAATATATTCTCCTGAGAGTTTCAGGAAGGATCACATAACTGTGAAACACTTGATTTCAGCCCAGTGATATTGATTTTGGGTTTCTGTCATGAGAGAATAAATCTCTGTTATTGTAAGCCACCAAGATTTTGGTAGTTTGTTATGGCAGTGGCAGAAAACTCAAACTCAGAGGACATCATTACTTCTTATCAGTCAGATTTTAAGAAAATCTATCTAAGATTAATGTGATTTGCTAGTGTCCAGAAATAGAGCCAAGTGCATTTAGGAATTTATGATAAATTACATATGATTCTGAAGTGAATTAATCAGGGGTGGGGAACTTGTGGCCTCAAGACCACATGTGGCCCTCCAGATCCCCAAGTGTGGCCCCATGACCGAATCCAAATTTCACAGAACAAATCCCTTTGTTAAAAGGATTTGTTTTATAAAATTTGGATTTAGTCAAAAGACCACACTCAAGGATCCAGATATAAGTTTTGTAGGCTTTTATTAAGACCTCGCTTTTGCCCTTTGCTAATCTCTGTGTTACATCCTATGATGAGTACATACTTAAAGGTTTAAAACTTTTGGTCAATATTTTAAAATCACATATGATTTTAAATTAAGGTTTTATTTAAATAATCCTCATTTTATTTTAGTGATCCAGATACTTGTATTCCTAATTTACAGTGGAAGATACTGTGTGAGGCAGACTTTGAATGTTGCTCACCTAATGACCATTCTCTTCTTCCTCCCTGGGACTACAACCTCATTTGGAAGGAACAGCAACGTGCCAAACTGAAGATGTGAAATCTCAGCTTCTCTTGCAGTGTGTCCCATGAACAGCTTCTTGTCTATATGATATGGGTGGACATATCTGGGTTCCTCCCTTCTCAAAGAAAGAATTTTTATGGTTGTCTTTGTCTTATCCTTTTGCTAGTCCTTTTTGATTAGAACCCAGCTGCCTGGTGGTAGAACCCTAGAAAGCACTTCTCTGTACATTTTAAGAAAAATAACTTTTTTTGTTTTAATTTCAGCCAGTGTGTTTAATGGTATATGTGCAATATGCAGCTGAGTTTATGCCTAACAGAGGCATGGTGGCCGAGAAAGGTTGAGTAATATACCCAAGATGACCAAGCCAGGAACTGGAAAGTCTATGTTTAAAGCCTAAATTTATCTAACTACAAAATTCATGTACTTTTCATGATGCTGCATTTTGTTTTGAAAGTTCTAAGTGCTCAATCTATTGTTTCTCATTAGTGTGTCTATTATATAGCGCCAACATTTTGTATTCCTTCAAATAAAACCCTAGAGAAAAAAATATATTAATTAAGCTTTCAAGTAGAAGAATGGATAAAAACAAATATATCTTAGTGCTCATTTAGGATCAGTTTGTCACAGAAGACGTTTTCATTGAGTTAAACACCTGGGGCTATTTTAAAATGAAAAAGATTTTTCCAAGTGTTTTTATAGTTATTTTTATTAGTTGGCAGTAAAACAATTTTCTGATCTATGGCATCATTTAGAGCAAGATACACTGTGATTTTTTTTCCCTAGCAACAGCAGCTTTTTTTCCTTTTAAAATATGGTTTTACCTTAAAAAGAAAATCATTAAAATGAAAATCTGTGGGCAGTACCCAATCAAAAATTCATCACGTTAATGAAAGATCAGTATGTTAAAAAAATCTTTGCAAGTTTTATTTTAAAATTCTATAAGTCATTTTGTTTCTGAAATAAATTATGACATTATTGAATGTGAATGAAACTATAAAATGCATTTTCTGATTCCAGACAATATATGTTGAGAGAAGATATAAAATGCCATCAAAAAGATAAACTTGAAAATATAGAATGCAACAGGAAGTTTACTGGATATATATTTAATATGTACTGAAAACCAAGTTCTACCAGTAATTAACTGAATAGAAATGAACAAATATTGCAAATTCCTTTAATCATTGTTCTATTATTTGGCAAATGAAGATAGTTACATTTGCCAAATGTCTTGACTTTGGAAAATATGAAACACAATATAACTATGAATTTTTTTTTGAAAACTGGTACTCATATGAAACACATCAGGTATGTTTGGATACAAAAAATGAATTAGAAAAAAATTCAATTTTATAGGTATTACTACAATCTTGAGGTTAAGAAAGTTAAGGGATGATATCAATAGATTAAAAAAATAATAATCTAAAACAAAAACCTAACAAATACTTACAAGACACCTCTAAAAGTTCAACTTTGCATCAAGCAAAATGTCTTAATTTGGATTTATATATTTATTACCTTGTAACTGTATATTTTTCATATATCATCTAGGATATTATACTGACTATAGTTTGTTAAATTATTAGCAATCCTAACATGAAGAAATGTTAAATGCCTGAGGTGATGACCACCCCAATTACCCTGATCTGATTAATTCATATTGTATGCCTGTATCAAAACATCACATGTACCCTATAAAGATATATGTCTATTATGTATCCATAATAATTAAAAATAAAAACATTTAAAATAAAATTATTAGTATTAAGAATATCTAAAAATATAGCTTAATGTAAGATATTTATTTCTATTAATATATAATCAAGGATCTAGAAATGCAAATGAGGAAACATGCTTTTAAAAGAAGGGAAAACTGTAATGTACCAAGGAATAAATAAAATAAAAAGATATGCATTCTAAATATAGAAGCTATAAAACCTCACTACAGAACATAATAGAAAATATAAACAATAGAGATATATACTATGATATTGGGCAAGTAGATTTGTTCCTAAAAGTACTTATTCTTCCAAATCAGTGTATGACTGTAAAATTCTAATTGATATTCTATGTTATATAGGGAAAAATTTTATATAATCATTTTAAAGTAATTTTAGAATGCAAAGAAATAATGGTAAAGTGGTACAGTGGGAATGGAATTACCTATTAATTATTCCATTATTAACTATTGTAATGCTACAACAATAAAATCAGTTTTATATTAGCAAGTTTAGGTGGCTAGATCGGTGCATAACCCAGACAATTCAGAAATATATCTAAGTGTATATGACAATGTATCATATAAGAAGATAATATTTCAATTCATAGGAAAGGGTAGTTAATGTTGTAAATTGTGCAGTATATCTGGTTACGCATCTGGAGTAAAACTGGATGTCACGTCTGTGACACATATATTCTATCTGACTTAAAGTCTCACTACTGATGAAAATGAATGGTTTCAAATTTCAGAAAAGCACTTAGAAATACATATTAAAATTAAAACTACACATACACGTTTTTAACTATTAATTATATTCTGTGACTCTATTCCTTGGACATAAATTTGTCCAGTATGATATGGAAAAGATAGTCAAAATCATGAACAATCATAAAAAGGGTGCAAATTAAGAGATTTTTTTTTTCTGGGTAGAGACAAAAATAAACATATAATAGGCAAAAAAGAGAAAAAGTTATATCCACTTTTCCATTCAATTTATACTAAATCATATTTGGAAAAAAAGAAGTGAACAGAGAATTTCTGTTGATATATTATTCTGAATAAACATAATTTTGTCCAAGACTTTGCTTTCATCAAAACTATACAAATACTTTAGCAACAATAGACTATTAGCAGACATGGAAAATGATAAATTGTTTAGCTATGTTTTAATCCTGCCCTTGATATGCTCATTGACTCTTACAAGCTGAAAATGTAAATGCCCAAAATAAAATGGACTTTGGATAATTATTAAAATAATACTAATAGCTCTTGGAAAGAAAAGACCCAAGCAAATATACAAAAACATGGCAATTTGCTGTGGACAATGATTGCGGACAAAAGTTAAATAAGGAAAATGTAAGAAGCTTGGCATTCTCAGGAATTTAGAAGCCAGAGTAATTAACCAGTCAGAGAAAGAGTCAGGTCCTGCCATCTCTTCCCAAGTTCTCATCATTTTTCAAGGGGTTGGTACATCTGGGGATCCTGATAGCTAAGCTCTGTATCCAATTTAGAAAGAGCATCCCTAATGTTAGCTGAAGGCAGTGGAGTAGAAATTTATCACTAAGGAATGAAATGCATTCCTCTTGGCTCAAAGCTGCTTAGAGGAATGCAATTTGTGCAGTGTAAAAATGCATGGAAATCTTAGTTGTATTTTTCTTGAAATCTATGAAAAACTTTTTATGTCTTTGAGGGACAGAAAGCCTAAGTAGCTTTTGGGAAAATAGGAACCATCTTAAAAAGAACAAACATTGCACAGTAACATCTCTAACACATTGGGCCCTATTCTGTTTCTTATTTCATAGGTCAGGCCACCTGGAATTTTTTTACCTGATCAAACTGTAGGATCCCTGTATTTTCATACAGGTCTCCAGAATCGGGAAGGATACTTTTGCTAACTTCAAATCCAAGAATACCTGCCATGCAGAGGCTATTTTGCTTGGAAAATGAGCAGAATCAAAGACCGTAAATAATTATCATGTCATTTTCTGGATACACTCAACATACTTTTGAAGAGAAATCTATAGCATTCAGTCTTATGAATTTTAATTAGAGTAAATAGTTAATGAATGGAAGGAGGAAGAATGCAGAACAATGTCTGACACCTAAAACACCCTGGCAAGCTCCAGAATGTTTTTATTTTCAAATAAAATGAATTCTTCTTCTATTTTTGTTTCTTCTTCAGGTTAGCAAAGTAGTTTGAAACATAAAATTTTAATGTGCCAAAATGAAAATTTTCTCCTCTGGTTAACAAAAAGTAGTTGTTATGAGGCAGAAAATAGTACATAAGCAACTATTAAATATATAATGGGGTAATGGTGAAACTCTGATAAACCCTAATGTGTTTTATAGGCCCATATAGGATTCTAGTTGTCCATAAAGTTACAGATATGAGCAGCAAACTTTTTCTTTCTTTGAGGTACCATAGTGGAGCATGCCCTTGTTACCTTCTCTCCAGGAGGGAAAGGTACTAGAAGAACATTCCTATACTCTGCTTACAAGTCACTCACTGAATACTTACTCTTTCCTCAAGGACTTTTCCTTTTACTTGAGAGAGAGGACTCAGAATGCATTACATAGGCAATTATGGATTGTTCTTTGCAAACTGTGCTATGGGCTTAAACGCTATTTTCTTTTAGTGCAAAGTGGAATCCCTCTTAAGAAGTCCAGATTCTCCTGTCATTTAGACAATGAGTAAAATTTGGGGAGGGGGCAAGGAAGGTCATTTTGAAGTCCAATAGGCCTCAAATTTCAGTCAGGTTCTGTATTATTTCATTAGTAAATAAGCTGATATTTAATCTTCATCTCTCTGATTTCCAAATTTTTGCTATCAATATGTTTTGAATTTGTAATAGACTTTACGGTCTGAACAATTATCACTCCTAAAAAATCAAGCACTTCCCACCTAGTATCAATCACATCTTTTCTTTTAGTTTCTAAAAAAGGTTTATGTAATCTGCCTAATTTAACTAATAATTCCTAAGAATAGAATTCTAATTTTATAAAATTGTTATAAATTGGGATTTTCCAGGGAGTTGATTATTTAGTTTACTTAACTTTTCTCATATTGGATATTGTTAATACTTTCTTGACCATGAAGAATATTCTGCCACAAATAGAAGCTCAATAAGTTTTGCTTATTTGTTTTAACAAGTGTAGGATTTGTTTTTCTTTGCCAGGCAAAGCTGGTTTACTAGATAAAATATTGACAGAAGAAGGACGTCAACATTTATGGTCCAAGTATTTCCAATGTTAATATGCTTAAGAGAATACAAAATGCAAACAACGAGGCAATAAAATGACTTTGTCTTTCCTTAATCAGGAAAAACTACCCAAATGTAATATAAACAAATGTGTAAGCTAAGTAAGTATAGCCCAATTGGCATTTATACTACTGCTTTTCTATATAAGTCAAAATGTAGCTTACATAAGAGCTGACTGACAATATATTATGGAAACATGATGCATCAATATTTACAAGAGAAAATCTGATAGTGCTTCAAGGAATACCCTTCTGTGTGTAAACAATTATTTACGTTAAAAGGCTCTTTGAGAAATGACACTCACTGTTCAATGTAGATTTCATGAAAGAAACTAGGATTGCCAAAATCATCCTTGGAAAAAAATGGCATCATATTGCTACACCTTCATTTCTTCAAGACACACACACACACACACACACACACACAATATTATGAAAAGATGAAGTCTTTTTGTTATAATCCCAAACAAATAACATTTGTATTCTCTTTCAAAATATACCCATACCTTAATCTAGTCCCTGGACAATGTACAAATATTCCGTTTTTTACATGAATCCACATTTCATTCTGTCACATAAAAGGGCAGCCCATTTTCCTAATCTGGTTCCTATACAATACACAGATACTGTTCTCTTTTTTTATGTGAGTGTGCATTTTAGTCAGTTGAGCCAATTTCATTGATAAAAGTAATCAGGTAGTAGAAACAAACCTTTTTAGGTGTTTATACCTTATATGTCAATATAAATCTCAATTATCCTTTACTTATTCCCTAAGAAGATGAAAACTTGCATCCAAAATTCTTAAGAGGCCCAACACAAAATGGAGCATAGATGCTTTCTAGCAAACTGTGTGCTTCTCATATGACTATCAGAAAATAATGTCTCTAACTCTAGATCTTGATTCATCTCTTGCCATTTTTCTACTTCACTCTTACCTCAGAATAGATGCTGCAACAACAAAGAATAAATTTCAGGTATAGAAACATGCAATGTTTTTGGCCATAAACATTTTTTGTCTTTTAACCCTCTTCCTCTAATTCCTAATTTATACTTTTGATTTCACTTTAAATAATAATGTCCTTGAGAAGCCATCTCTTAAACTCCCTCAATCTGGGTTAGGTATAGGGTTGGCAGATAAAATATAAGATATATGGCAAAATTTGAATTTCACATAAACAATAATTTTTAGTATACTACAAATAGTGCATGGGTATTTTTTGTGGATAATATCTGGATATAGAGAGGATGGAAGGAGAAAAATCTCCACAATAAATATAAACCTGTGAGCAGGACAGATGCTAAAAGTGTTAAATTAGTTCAATGTGAATTAAGTTTTATTACAGTACAGTGGCATTTCCGACTAAAACTTTAGTCTACAAAGTGGCTTTGTGTTCATTGACTTCGAGAGATTAGATACTTAAACTATCATTTTGAGGAAAATGTACCCATGACCCCTCCCTCCTGTGAATTCTGTTTGAACTGTATTTGTGTGTGATCTGACCAAATTATACTATTTTCGAGTTTGAAAGACTTAATTCTTGTAGGTTTTCTAGTAGTAACTAACTAAAAACCAGGAAAATTTAGATGCCATTACTGTTAAGCATGTAGAGTGAAATTCTACTCATGCTATGCATAAAGAATGAGTACAAAACCATTTAATTAAAAGTAAGGTGATGTTCACTCAGAGGTTGATAAAGTGCTCGCATTGTTAAGGGAAAAATTTAATCCACTCAAATAGACATTTGGGACTGAAAATCACAGGACATGATAAAACTTATTTTTTTAATTAACCCTAGTGTTTACCATGCACTAATACAATAGCATCTAATTCCCATCAGTATCATTAAGTTCAAATAAAATACAACCTAAGATTAACGTCAGAGCATTTTCTACAATGAATACTTGAAATATTTTTTTAAAAACTAAATGTAGTGAAAAATCAGATTATAAAATTATCAATTCTTTAAGGTATCTTTAAAAGTCATGCATGTGTTTCATATATATAATGCATACATTATACATTATACATACATATCACACATATATTCACATAAGATGTTGAAATGGAGGAAAAGGTTTAAATAACTGTATGTCTACCTAACAAAGTATCACTGATTGTTCTGGTGGTTACTTTTGGCTGGGTGTATGCATATATAGATGACTTTAATTTTCTTCCTTGCTTAGCAACAATTTCTAAATAATCTGTAAAGAGTATATTTTCATCAGGTAATAAGAAACCTATTTTTAAAAATAGTTACAGTTTGAAAAACATTTTACCTTTTATTACTCACGTCATTTGCCAGAGGCCCAAATATATATAGACTCTATTGAGCATTATGTGCTTAGAAAACCTAAAGTGTGAACCCAGCTGGATGATGAAATAGCATAGAAAGCAATAATTTGTTTCCTAATAAGCTATATATAAGTCACTTCTTGAGTGAAGAATAGGTCAATTGTACTTTGTTTGCTATTGTTATTTATATCGTAAAGTGAATGTGTTTAACATTTTCCCCAGGGTCCCTTTTTGTAGTTATTGATGATTTCAGCTATTCATTGGCATATGCACACATGCTGAACTAAAATATACCAGGGGATGAATTACTCAGTTTTGTAAAAAGAGTTGATTTGTGCAAGAAAACACTGCCCTGAAGCGTCTGTGCTGAGAAAATTAATCTTTACAAACATAGAGAAATCCTTACTCTCAAACAAGTTCTCAGGGCACAAAACGTGGAAAATAACCTGAACTTTGTCATTACTACTCAAATATTTTCCTATGGCTTTCTACTGAAAATCACAGAGCATGTCTAATAGGGCACTTTCTAAATCTGTAAAATACTAGGTAATTTTAAATGAAGCCACTTTTACTGTGATGATCAACTACATGGCAAAACAAGTACATAAAAATGCATACAAATAAATTTTATAAAACAAATTTATAGAAAAATGTATTGCTAAAAAATTTATTACCAAAGAACAAACCAGGCATACATAAAGATTGAAATGTAATTAAAATTATTGCCATGTAGTCCTATTAAATATATGATAATTGCAAAATACTAAAAAAATATGATATTCTCATGGATAAGCATTTTTGATAACTATTATATGTATTCACATTTTAATACCCTTATGTATTTCCATATGATAATAAGTAGCACTGCTTGAATATATTTGTTTCTTCCAAATCAGTTGTGTGGACTAAAAGGAAATGCAAAATAGGTGATTGGAATAAAAATATTGAAGTCATCTTTATATCCATTACAAATTATCTTCATTGCTGTCACCCAAATTTTCACAAATAACTGAGGCGTAAAAAAATTGTCTTTTAGAATTCCAACCCCTGGATAAGAGTTTTCTCTACCATCACTTACATAGAATGCAAGGTAGGTCAAAATTCCTTTTTCTTTTGGAGACAATTTTGAATACACTCTATCACCATTTGCTTATCTTCCCCTTATTTTCAGCTTATTGTCACCAGTCATGCCCCATTGCTCCACTGAGACCTCTTCTTCGAAGATCATGCATTAATTCACTTTTTAAAAAGTTTATGGGCCGGCACGGTGGCTCACGCCTGTAATCCTAGCATTCTGGGAGGCTGAGGCGGGTGGATCATTTGAGCTCAGGAGTTCGAGACCAGCCTGAGCCAAAGGGAAACCCCATCTCTACTAAAAATAGAAAGAAATTAGCTGGACAAAAATATACTGAAAAAATTAGCCGGACATGGTGGCACATGCCTGTAGTCCCAGCTACTCCGGAGGCTGAGGCAGGAGGATCGCCTAAGCCCAGGAGTTTAGGGTAGCTGTGAGCTAGGCTGATGCCACAGCACTCTAGCCCGTGCAACAGAGTGAGACTCTGTAAAAGAAAAGAAAAGGAAAAAAGCTTATGGAACTGTCTGAGCCTTCTTTAATTGCTGGAAATATCTGAAACTTCCTTCCCTTTGATCTATTCTTATTTCAATGTTCTTTTTTTTTAAATTAATTAATTTATTTTTAATTCAGGATATTTTAGGGTTACAAACATTTTGGTTACATGAAATGCATTTGCCTCACTCAAGCCAGGGCCACTAGCGTGTCCTTCCCCCATAGAGTGCACCTTGTCTCCATTAGTTGTGGGTTTACCCACCACATCCCCGCAACCCCCCACCAACCCACACCCACACCTGACCGGCACCCAGTGAGTATTACTACTATGTGAGCAGCACCTTAGTGTTGATCAATTATTACCAGTTTGATGGTGAATACATGCGGTGCATGTTTTTCCATCCTTGTGATATCTCACTTGGAAGGATGGGCTCAATCTGTATTCAGGATAATATAAGAGGTGCTAGATCACCATTGTTTTTTGTAGTTGAGTAGTACTCCATGGTATACATATAACACATTTTATTAATCCACCTATATATTTATGGGCATTTGGGCTGTTTCCACATCTTTGCAAATGTTAATTGTGCTTGCTATAAACATTCAAGTGCAGATGTCTTTATTATAGAATGTCTTTTTTTTTTTTCCCTTTGGATAGATGCCTAGTAGTGGGATTCCTGGATCAAATGGTATTTCTATTTTTAGCTCTTTGAGCTATCTCCAAATTACTTTCCATAGTGGTTGTACTAATTTGAAGTCCCCCCAGCAGTGTGAGAGTTTTCCGATCTCTCCACATCCACGCCAGCATTTGTTTTATTTTGGGACTTTTTGATAGAGGCCATTCTCACTGGAGTTAGGTGATATCTCATTGTAGTTTTGATTTGCATTTCCCTAATGATTAGAGATGTTGAGCACTTTTTTTATGTTTGCTGGCCATTATTCTGTTTTTTTGAAAAATTTCTGTTCATGTCCTTTGCTCACTTTTTTTCTTGTTGATTTTCTTAAGTTCTATATAGATTCTTGTTATCAGCCCTTTATTGGATGTGTAGAAAACAAATATTTTCTTCCATTCTTTAGGTTGTCTATTCGCTCTAAGGATAGTTTCCTTGGCTGTGCATAAGCTTTTTAATTTGACCAGCTCCCAAATTTTTATTTTTGTTGCTGTGATTGCTTTGGGGGCATTCTTCATAAATTCTTTACCTAGACTAATGTCTAAAAGAGTCTTCCCCCATTTTCTTCCAGAATTCTTAAGGTTTCATGCCTTAGGTTTAAGTCTGTTATACAATGTGAGCTGATTTTTGTGAGAAGCTGTTTAGCCAATTCTTTCATTCCTACTTACAGGTTTCTCTTACCCTGCCTTAAGTGCTGGCTTTCTCAGGGCACTGACTTCATGCTATTTTCATGCCACTCTACATGCTCTTTCTTAGCAGTCATATGTATGGTTTCACTATTCATAGTCTTTTGAGGTAAGTCCCCATTTACGTCTCCACTTTGAATCATTCTCCCCTCCATTTCTGGATGTTTGCTTTCTGGCTATTTCCACAGACAGGTTTCATTAACTACCTCATACCACATACATTTCAAATGTTCTGTCTCCTACTCTTCAATTCACAATCTGACTCAATGACTCTATTCCACCCGATTGCATAAACCAATATATTGGAAGGAATTTTTGACTCTTCACTTTCTCCAGAGAAAGCCAATGGCCAAGTCCTCTAAAGTTAGCTTTCTGGATATTTCTTGAGTTTGTACACTTCTCTGGAACACTGTAGCCAACTCAGTCTGGGTATTTATCATTTCTTTTCTGGACAATAGTTAGCAAAACTCCTTTCAACTTACCTTCACAGAGCAGTGGAATGAATAGCTGATCATAGTATTCTGTACCTCAAAACTTTTATAGAAGCTTCTCATTTCCTTAAAAAATATCTACTTGACTTGATTTAGAAGCTGTCTATGATGTGGTCCATGTCATTATCTAAATGTCCTCTTAAATTATTTATATTCTTATAAATTAACATAACTTTTAAAATTTGAAATTGCTAACTTATTTCAGTTATCTTATATATTTTAAGTAATATTCAGCTTAGTATCAGAGGCATATGAGTCTAGTTATATCATTATCATCATCATCATTATTTATTTTTTTCCTATGACCAGCAGTCAAACATGTGAAACTTATGGGCACAAAAGCTTAAACCTTTATTAGGCTATTTCCATGCTGTCCACTTTTAAAACTTTATCTATTCCTTTTTCAAAATATGTCCTTTTTTGGAAAGTGCTTTTAAGATTTTCTTTCTCAATTTGAGCAGAAAACTTACAAGACACTGGTTCCAATCTAATTACACCTAGGAAAGAGAAAATGTCACTGACACTGCCAACATCTTCTTTTCTCCACGTCTGAATAAAAGACTAACCTATGAATCTGGTTTTCTTGATAAATCAGTTCTTCATCTTTGATCTTCAACATAAAGCAACATGTTCTTATTGCTTTAAATTTCACTAAAACATTTACCTTTCTGAATTGTTTTGTAATTTTGAAAGTATACCACGTTTCGTTGATTTTACTTTTATCTAAATGTGTTATTAAAATTCTATTCATATATACACAACATAGATAATAAGCAGGAGATTTTTAGAAAAAAATTGAAAAATATCTATATATTACCACTTAGTGTATAATATCAAACATTAATGATACCATTGAAACCTCTCCATGATCACATCCCATACCTAAACTCTAAAGCTATCCATATTTCTGAATGTCTATTTCATATTATCTTGCTTTCCACTAATTTTTACAAACAGACTTATGTGCTAGTTTTTGCACATTGTATAAATGGTATCACACAGTACGAATCTTTATACACTTACTTTTTATTGTTTAATTTGTTTTCACTCTTTACATTTTGGTAAATACTTTATTAATAACTCTTTCTATGCATACATATACTGGTTAAAAATTTATGTCCATTTTTGTACACAAACAAATAAAAAATGTAATTATATATACTCTTGTTACTGAAAGCTTGATCCTTGTTCTGAGGGCCAAATCAGTAAGAACAAGAACCAGAAGCTGAGGATAAGGAAAGAAAGATTTTTTTAATTTGCTAGCAAATGAGAAAGGTGGCAGACTAATGTCTAAAAAACCATTGTCCCACTCATAACAAGAAAATAAGGCTTTTTAAAGAAGTTGTTCAGTAGTTGGATTCAGGGCTAGTAACTGATGTCATGTGTTATCCCTTTGGGCCATTGTTGCTGAGCCATAATCAGTGGTTTTGTCTTCAGTCACTACAGTCTTGTCTTCCACAGCAACTATCTTAATACCCCATGGCCAAACAATATTGCTAAACCATCTCCTGTGATTAAAAAATAAAATGGAGAACAAACAGCACAGAAAAAATATCATGGGCAAACAAGTTTTAGAGTTCTGTAGGAATTTTTACAGAAAACAGTTCACCATACATTGTTAGACTTTTAGCCCTGTTACACTCTTATGATCTACTCATTTTCTAAGTTAGACCTTGTAATAATCTGTAAATGTTGTAAAAGTGTTTATTCATCTATATTTTCATTTGAAATTGCTTTAAAAAACTCCATTTTTATTTTTTGTTGTTTATGATATAAACTAATTTTTAATTTTTTTATTTTTATAGATTTAGGCAGTGTAAGTGCAGTTTTGTTACATGGATATGTTGTGTAGTGGTGAAGTCTGTGGGCTTTTAGTGTAGCCATTTCCCAATTACTGTACTTTGTACCCATTAAGTAATTTCTGACAGGAATCATTTCTATAGTTCCTTGTTTAATACTATGTTGTATTTGTTAGGTCCGGAGGCAAGAGAGGGATATACAAAGCCTCATGTGTAGCAAAATACTGCTTATTTTGAGCCTCTGGGTACAGATAGGTGGAGGCTGAAAAAGGCGTCCACAATAGAAAAGGGGAGAGCCTTGGGTTTTATAGAGGGTTTTTCTGGAGGGAGCAAATAAATTATTTTCAAACAACTAGGAGGGATAAGGAAAGTAAGCTCCCCTCTTGAATTCCATTACTTTATCTTCCTAGGGAACAACCTGGACAGAGAAGCATGGTCCTTATCAAGAGGAATAAGAAAATTAAGTTCCCCTTTTGCATTTGTTCCCTTATCTCCCTAGGGGTCTGGCAAAGGCTATGTGCCTAACACACCCCTAGGAAGGGGAGAGGGGTGGGTTTTATAGGAGGTTTGGATGGAAGTTTGGGGAGGGTGAATTCCTTAAGCTTAACAGTATTATATTTATGTGTGTGGATATAATCCAATTACTTTCACTGCTGTACTTTCACTGTTGAATAAATGGCCAAATTTATTTATCCATTCTACTCTTGATTGAAAATTTACTCACATATAAATTCTAGCATTTACAAACAATTCTGCTATAAAAATTCTTATGACTCATGGTAAATTTCTAATTTGCATACTTAGAAAAAATTTTGCTTGGGAGAGGGTGTGCACATACATGTATAGAAAATGTCATTGTTTTTGCCAAATTATTTCTGTTAATGAATTCTCCCATCAACAGAATATGACTTTCTGAGATGCCAGATCCTCATCAAAATGTGTTATTACTCAGCATCAACATTTTTTCACCAATCTGCCAAAGGCCAAATTGTATAATTTTGGTTTTAATTTTATTTTCCTGATAACGACGTGGAGTATCTTCCCAATAATCTTCATGATTTCTATAAGGGATTTCTTCATAAAATGCTTGATATTATTTTACTCATTTTATATTATGTTGTCTAATTTCTACTAATTGTTAATAATTAGTTATATGTTTCAACTACTAAGGGTTTCTGTTAAAAATGTGCAGTACTATTCAGCTATAAGAAACAATGGTGATATAGCACCTCTTGTATTTTCCTGGATAGAGCTGGAACCGGTTCTATTAAGTGAAGTATCCCAAGAATGGAAAAATAAGCATCACATGTACTCACCAGCAAATTGGTTTCACTGATCAACACCTAAGTGGACATATAGGAATAACATTTATCAGGCATCGGGCAGATGGGAGGGGGGAGGAGGGCATGGTATATACATACATAATGAGTGCCATGCGCACCATCTGGGGGATGGACATGCTTGAAGCTCTGGGGTCGGGGAGGTTTAGGGGAGGCAACACAGGAACCTAAACATTTGTACCCCCATGATATGCTGAAATAATAAAAAAAAATTTTAAAAATGTTCAAACTTCCCCTGTGTAGTATTTTACTTTCTTTATTATGCCTTTTAATGAACAGAAGTTTTTAATTCGAATGTAATAAAAAAGTTTTATCTTTAATAAATTTTCATTTATGAATAATTTTAGATTTACAACTGCAAAGACATATCCTTCAAGAGTTTTCCATGTTTTTAAAATCATGACTTCATGTTTTTAAAATCATGTTTCAGTTGTCATAACTAAGAAACCATCATTACTGCATTATTATTAACTAAACACCCATACTTTATTTGATTTCACTTGTTTATCCACTAATGTCTTTTTACTATCCCAGAATTCAGTCCAAGATGCCTTATTTCATTTTGCCATCATACCCCCTTAAACTTCTCTGGTTTGTAACAGTTTCTTAGTCTTTTTTGTTTGTTTGATGACCTTTACAGTTTTGAGGAATACTGGTAGGGTATTTTGTAGAGTGTTTCTGAATTTGAGTTTTCTCTGATGTTTTGCCTAAGATTAGTTTGAGGAATAATTAATATGAGTTTTTCTCATAATTATTTTTTGGGGGAAGAATAACATAAAGGTGAAGAACCTTTCTCATTATGTCATATCAGTGGGTATGTGGTATTAACCATATTAAATCAATATAGTGATGTGCATCCTGCCTGAAAGCATTTATGATCTTAATGGCATGCTACAAGCACATCTCCATTCACTATTTAACTAATATCTGTTTTTTGAAGATATTCTTTGCTTGGATAATGATGCTTGAAATTGCCGACTGCTCAAAATTAATTAGCTTTTGGTTGGACCACATAGCAAGTGTGAATTTAATTAAGTTCTGTATGGACTAGGGTGTTTCTAAAAGTGTCCCCTTAGATATAATCTAAGGAGACACTATTTTTCTCCTCTTTCTATCCAGAGCAATAGCCAAAACAGATGACAAGTTGCTTTGCCATTCTTCTTTGTAGGAAGACTTTATTTACCCTGAAGTTGTAGCACTCAGGGGCCTTGGCTTGATGCAAAGGCCTGAGGCTCTGTCTTCTGCCCCCTCATGGGCCACTGAAACAAAGCATTCTATCACTGGGTAATGCTGACACCCTCAGGGCAGCCTCTGGCTGATGTGACTTTCTACCTTTGTGGAGTTCATTGTCTCATGCTGGCCTGGTGATTTTCCTTTCTATGTTAACAGCTCAGCCATGCATTTAACAATTCTTTTTTGCAATATTTTATCCAGGATTTAAAATTTTTCTGTGTTGGAATTATTTTATAGAATCTGTAGTTTGCTGTGCTATCATTTTAAAAATATAATTTCCTCTTGATTTTTTTTTCAGCTTCCATGCTTCTCTTTTAAAAGACAAATTAATAATTCATTTAAATATATATTTTGACATGTTATTTTGTTCATATTTAAAGTTTTTCATTAATTATTTCAAATAAGATAAAGTAGGGGAAATACTCTGAAGAAAAGCAGAGAAAATAGAATGAATATTAGCTATAGGTTGAGCATTCCTAATCTGAAACTCTGAAATTTCTCCAAATTTTGAAATTTTTGGAGTGTAAACATCATGCTAATAGGTGGACAATTCCACACCTCATGTGACAGGTCACAGTTCAAAACACAATAAAAATTTTGTTTCATACCCAAAATTATTTAAAATATTATATAAATTATATTTATGCTATGTGTATAAGTGGTATACGAAACATAAATGAATTTTGTGGTTAGAATTGGGTCCCATTTCCAACATATCTCATTGTGTATATGCAAATCTTCCAAAATCCAAAAACATTCCAAAGTCCAAAATCCTTCTGGCCCCAAAAATTTCAGATAAAGGATCTTCAACCTATATGATAGGATTGCAAGTATACGAAAGAATTTGAAAATGAAGAAAGTTAAGATACGAAATATTACTCACAGTGAAACAGATGGTATTCTTAGCATTAGCAATCTTACATCCTAGCTTCAATGCAGTTTACAATTTTCAGACTAACAAAATAGCACATTTTTCCCAATGCTAAATAGAGGGAACATCTGGTATTATCATAAAATACATAGCTCTAGTTCTCTTATTTTATTATTTATGTATTTTGTGTGTGTAAGATTATAGCTCTTAGAAATAAAAAGCATAGGCAAGTTATTAAAATAATTAACTATAATATGAAAACTTAAATGCAATCATATATAGTCCTTTTTTATAAATTCTGAGACTATTAAATTTCAGCTTTCTGCAGTTTTATAATAACTCCCAGAAAACCATATCTTATTATGAACATCATTATGTTGAAACTGATACAAATTTAGCAGCCAAATGGGCAGATTTTTAAAAAAATGCTAATCAGCCTTACCAACTCAGTAGTTAATTATTCATGTTTTCATGTAGAAGAAATAGGAAATACTAAGATTTTGCATATCAAAGTTGAAGCCTCTTATAATGGCAGGAGGGAAATAATAAACAAATTCATTAATTGATACTTTCAAAAGAAAATTCTGAAAGTATCCTGTTTTAAAAGATATCAGTACTTTAAAAGTGTGGTTCTTTTTAAAGATGAAATTAGATTGATTATATTAAGTATTAAATGACAATTTACAAATTGCAAATGATAATTTATTTGAAAACTTTCTACTTTGGCCATTGATGTGCCTGAAGTACATGTGTTTGCATGTTGTGTATATGTATGTGTGTATGTATGTGTATGTATGTGGTGTGTGTGTGTTTACCTTTACACCTTGAAATTTTTTATTTTTTATTTCCATGATAAATTTTTCCATTTGTTTTCTTCATATCTCTCTTCTCCATGTTTTTTATGTTCTTTTAAAAATGTAATATATCTGTCCTTGATTCCTGACCCTGGGCCCCCTCCCTCACCCTTTGCCCTCTGCTTAGGTCCACTGAGGTAAATCCTTCTGTGAGGCTTGCTGGAAGGTAAGGATTGTTGGGGCCAAGTCCATAAATTGTTCAGTGGTAGCAAGTGCATGGAACAATAACTCACAATGATGAAGAATAATGTTTCTGATGCATGAGACTGAGTGACCAGAACTCAAACGGATTATTAGCAGCTCTCAGCAACAGAGACTCCAGGGTACCATACAGTGAGGGGTGAGAGTGGGGAGGTTATAGGAGCACATACACCTTTCTCTGTCTAGCTTCCCAAATCCCCATGACTATGCAGCATTTTCCCCTCTAGAGTCCCTTGAGTTCTTTTGTCATTTTTTTTTTTTTTTTTTGCCAAAGACAAGTAATATTATTATCTAGAGCTTACAGTCAGGAACTCTGACTAATATACCATTCTTCTCAGCTATTTGTTGGTTATTTCTCCTTCTTGGCTCTAACAAACACTGTAAACTCTTTAAAAGTCTCTATCAGTATTTGACTTTTTATCTTATATCCAATTACCTACTAGATACACCTACTTGGGTGCTCAAAAATAAACTCCTCAACATTATCTCCCTCTTAAAATCTGTGACTTTTGTATTTCCACACTAAACTGAAAATATGTGATCCACTCAGTCACTCAGGTAGAAATATATGAGATTTTAAATTATAACTTACTTCAGACTATTTAGGAATAACATTTATCAGGTGTCGGGCAGGTGGGGGGAGGGGATGGGTATATACATACATAATGAGTGCGATGTGCACCAACTGTGGGATGGACACGCTTGAAGTTCTGACTCAAGGGGGAAGGGGGGAAGGATAATTTACGTAACTTTAACATTTGTACCCCCATAATATGCTGAAAAAAAAAAGTATTTGTTCCCAACCAGTTACAAAATCCAGAGTAGGTAAATTCCTACATGTTTCTAGATTCTTTATCTTTCTCATCTTCCCTATCACTACTGCCTCAATTGAAAGGTTTTGTCTAGTATAATAAATTTTTTCCTCCTAATTTTCTTACCCTTCAGTTTTAAATCCATTTTTACATTAAATTTACTCCATGCTTTCTTAGGCCATTTTTGTGCTACTGTAACAGAATATTTGAGACTGGTTAATTTATAATGAACATAAATTTATTGGCTCATAGTTATGGAGTTGATGAAGTTTGGTGAGTGTCTTCTCATTTCATGGCAGAAGGTAAAGGGCCAAGAGAGGGCCAAACTTTTCCTTTTACAATGGCACCAATCACATACATGAGGGTGAGTGGAGCCTCCTGGTCTAATCACCTCTTAAGCTCCCACTTCTTTTTATTTATTTTTTCCTTTTGAGACATTGTCTCACTCTGTTTCCCATGCTAGCGTACAGAGCTATGATGATAGCTCACTGCAACCTCAAACTCTTGGCCCCAAGTGATCCTCCTGCCTCAGCCTCCCAAGTAGCTGGGAATACAGTCATGCACCACCACACCTGGATAATTTTTTTCTATTTTTGGTGGAGAGGGGTCTCACTCCATCTCTTAATACTGTTATAATGGCAATTAAATTTCAACATGAATTTTAAATGGGACCATCAACTCAAAATAATCAAAAGTATCAGAATCCAGAGTAAAAGAGTTTGTTCAAGCAAAAAGCTGAGAATAGCCATTCCGGTAACACAGACTCCAAAGGAAATGGGGTTAGTGCTGAAGGAGGTCAGGAAATTTAACCCCAAAATATGACTCCTTGGTATAAAGAGTATTTTTAACTAAAGGACCTTAGAAATCGACAGGACTTTGGAAGGTGCTTTCTCTTTTCTTCATAATAAAAACAGACACATCAAAAAGAATAATCAACTTTTCTGTTATCTCAATGAGTCAATGTTTGCCCTCATCCATTCATTCCCCCAAGAATCAACTCATCCTCCCTAACAACTATTTATTGCCCCTAAATAGAATGACCTATATTCCTTATCTTCCTCTCCCATCTAAAATGAAGGTATATCAATTTCTGGAGCCTATTAATCACTCTGAGATTCTCCCCATGTCCATGGTAAATGAAACTCTTTCTCTTATCAATCTGCCTTATTGTGTGAGTTTATCTTTCAGTGAACCTTCCTGGGTGAAGGAGAAGTTTCCCTCTTACCTCCACAGTGATCTGAAATCAAAAGTTAAAGTTTTGCTTATATAGGCAGAAAAGAAAAATAATAGTAGGATTATAACATTTTCTGTACAAGGCTGGTTTATGAGCTACAATAATTTAATTAGTTAAAATTTGTTTTCATTTCCATAAAGTTTGTTTTCTTTGCAGCTTGTTTTCATTTTCTTTCCAATGTAAGAGTGTAATTAAAATTCCATCTTAGACAATGTGATAGTTATGAAATCTTTGTGTGAGAGAAGTAAGAAGATAACCTATAATGAATATCAACAGTCTTCCCTTGTGTCCTTTAGTCTTTTACAATGTTTTACAAAACAGTGTAGGTAGGAAAAAAGGCTAATCTATAATCAGAGAAACAAATGTTACATCTTCCTAGGTTACAGCTACCTGTTTGTACATAACTCATATCCCATAACCGCATTCCCTTAAGGCTCAAAATGTCTTAAAGTTTCAACAGCTTAGATTTTGAATTATTTATTTTCATAAGACAAACATTCAAACCACAGTATTCTGCCCCTAGACTCCCAGAACTCGTGTCCTTTTCACATATAAAATACATTCATTACTTCTCAGTAGCCCCTAAACTCTTAACCTATTTCAGCATCAACTCAAAATCCCAAAGTTCAGAGTCTTATCTAAATCACACCATCCCTGTGCTCACATTATTGTATATATTAGCCCAATATTTCCTCTACTAAATAAGTCTTACTTCTTTTTTAAGAGTTAACTTGGGTACTATTTCTTCTTTTTGTATTAACCCTGCTCTCTCTCATTCTTTCCTTTCACCGGCACACTGTGATCCTTCTCAAAGGCTTTACACCCACCAATTTATTCAATAAGCCCACCAATTTCTCACTTTCTTTAAGGCCTTTGTCGTTGCTGTTACCTCCTTGATTTTCAACCTAGGCATCATTTCTTCAGTGAAGACTTTCCCAGATGACTCTTTCATCCATTCTTATAATACTTCTCACCTCTCCTTCTTGGCACTTATAATAATTTCAATTAAATATTTTAGGTGAAAAATTTTAAAACTTCTCTTAATCTTTCCTAATAAATTTTAGTCTCCATAAGGACATTGCACATGCCTGTATCATTCACTGCTATAACCTCAACACCCAGATATTTATTTTGTGTAAAGATAGTATCTACAGACATTTTAAATGTCCTTTCACATTTCTCTGTATTAGTATCTAATTTCACATCCTTTCCTTATTCCCATCCTTTTATACTAGTTAATTTGCTACCTAGTATTTTGGGATTATTGCAGCAAAAATGAAAAAGAAGTAAAGACTTGGTATTCATCCTTTAACACACACATTAAGTTTTTTTGGTCACCAACAAGAAAATGATCTTTAAATTCAGGTTTTGCAAGGGAAAAAGTACTATGTTACTATGTATCAATAAATTATTTTAGCTCTCCTCAAGACAAAGGCCTGAAAGACAGAATCATAAAATTTTACTATAAGCCATTAGGTCAAAAGAATATAGAAAATGACACTGCGTTGTTTCAGGCACATAGAATTGATATATATACCCCTATTCACTCCCTAACTGAGAGAGACATGAGAGAAGAAGAAAAAAATGGGAGCTAAATACCCTTGTCTTACTCTAGCCCAGCAAAAAGTAGAAACTCAATGGTATAGGAGTGTTAGAAGCTGCCATATTGGCAAAAAGCAACATAAAGATACAGAATTGGTAACCTTCTTCCCTAAGAATAGAACACATCAAAATGAAGAAGATAGCCCAGAATCAATAGAGTAACATTAGTGAATAGGAGACTAGAAACAGTAGCCTGGGGCAGCGGGTCTGACTTTCGTCACTGCAGATAGTGGAAAGTTGGGCATCCCTAAATGAGAACAGGCAGCCACTGAACCTCAAAAGTCACCAGGGCAAGGACTAGATTCAACCAACCACTCAAAGTCAGAGCCAGATAAATATTAGACCATGAGGTCCTATTATTTTCTTGTAGGACACAAATCACAGGAACTCCCATTTCCGATACACCAATATATCAGATTACATTTTGGAAAGAAAATGGGGTAATATAAGATGTACTAAAGATAAAATATTTATGAGAAAGAACCCAAATCATCTATATTCATCTTCTAGGGCTGGCATAACCGAATACCATGGACTAGGTGGCTTAAACAACAGAAATGTTGCTTCACAGTTCTGGAAGTTAGACAGCCAAGACCCGGATGCTGGCAGGGTTGGTTTCTGATTTGAGTGTTCACTCCCTGACTTGCAGATGTCCACCTTCTCTCTGCGTCCTCACATGGCCTTTCTTGTGCATGTGTTCTTGATGTCTGTTCCTCTTCTTATAATGACACCAGTCCTCTTGGATGAGGGTACAAACCTCATTTTACATTCACTTAACTCTGTAAAGACCTTGTCTCCAAATACAGTCACATTAGAGGTTAAGACTTCAACCTATGAATTCTGTGTGGACACAATTTAGTTTATAATAATCATAAAACAGAGATCATTTGAACCAGAAGAGCCTAAGAAATCATTGCATAGTAGTATTTATAAAAATATTATTGATTAGTTATAGAAAATATAGCAATCACATTTTGAAACATCTGAATAAAAATATATACTGGCAATATAAAACAGCTAGGCCCCGCCTATACAAAAAATTTAAAAATTAAGCAGGTGTGGTGTCATGTGCCTGTAGTCCTAGCTACTCGGGAGGGTGAGGCAGGATTGCTTGAGCCCAGGAGTTGGAGGCTGTAGTGAGCTGTGACTGCACCCCTGCATTCCAGCCTGAGCAACACGGCCAGACCCCATCTCTAAAAAAAGTTTAAAATTAATTAATTAACTAATTGGGATCACTAATTCTCTGGATAGCACTTCCATGTATCCTGCAAATTCTACAAATCTCAGATTAATAATCTTTTTATAAATGCCTTGTTGTGCTGCTCCAAAACACTAATTCATGCTTAAACCTGCTTAATAGTCATACAATTTAGACAAAAGAATTTAGATGAGTTAGTGGTAAGAGAATCACACTGCATGAGGAACTTCTGAAGAATTTTATGCCTAGGAAATAGATCCCCAATAAAGGATCCAATAATTGTTTTAAAAATATTGAAAGTTGTAACTTGGAAAGAGCAAAATTATTTATCAATCAAAATATGGTAGGAAAAAAAGGCCAAAGATAGAAATTGCAGAAAGTCATATTTGGACCCTCTATTATATAAGAAACATACAATTAATATTTGGATTTATTGTATAAGGAACATACACTTAATGTTTGGATTTATTTAAAGATACAGTGGGATGCTTCATAAAGTTGTGATCCCCTGTCAATGGAAATATTCAAGTAAAGCCTAGATAATCTTCTGCCTGAGGTATTGTGAAAGAGATGCCTATATAGTGAGAAAAGGCAGTACTTTATTGTCTTCAATATACATGCGTGTGTACACACACACACACACACACTGGAATTTCAACCCTGCAAAAGTTGTTTAACTTGTAAATGGATCCAAGAGAGCATAAGTTTGTATGTATGTAGATTTTGTATTAAGAAAATCTTGAGTAAAGAGTAAACGATTTTAAAAAGACTAAATACTCATCTATGGGACTTTGTTTAAATGTATCATTGGACACTCATTCATTATTGAAATTTTTGATAGCAAGTAAAAAGAGAGACATTGACTCCATGCCTTGAAATGAAAGTATATTACTATGATATTGTATTTAATTTTTTTTCTTTTTTATTGCAGCATATTATGGAGGTACAAATGTTAAGGTTATGTATATTGCCCTTGCCCCCCATCCCACTCGATGCCTATTTTTATGTTAGTATGTTCATTTATAACAATATATAAATTACAAAATATAAAATGATATATAACAGGTTTAAGGGTTACAGTTGTCTTCTCTAGGATAGTATTATGATGAATATAAAATCACTGCTTAGGAAAGTACTTAGGGATAAAGACTATGGAGTTAAATAGCCAGGCTCAGCAGTCAACATGGAGGAGTCTTTGGTAAGTTATTTAATCTTCGATTTCACAAGGCTCAGTTTTCTCATCTAATAGCTGTATTTACCTCAGAGAATCATTGAAAGAAATGGGCAAGACCAGGGCTGGGTGGTGCAGGAGCTGCTGCCCGCTCTGGAGAGCTGCCCTCCGGCTGGCTGGGGGCTGCGCCTCTGCCTACCTGAGCAGGATTTTGAGCCAGGCAAGGATGTGGCCGACAATGTAGCAGACGGCATGGCAGGAAGCCAGGTCACACTCTGTGTGCCCAGTCCCCAGGCTTTGAACACCCGCCGCTGCCGCCTGGAGCTCCGCCAGGCCACCTCTCTACTGCTGGCTGCCCCATCACCCCCTGGTGTTGCTGCTGGTCTTCCTGGAGCCTGTCTCCTGCCACCAGCTCCCCGGCTAGATAGACTGGCTCGGCTGGTCCGCCGAGGAGACTATTGCCTGTGGCCCAAGGAAGATGAAAAAAATGGGTAACTTCTGTGCAAGGCTGAGGAGCAGGCTGGAGCAGGCTGGGTTAGGGCAGATTGGGTGCATGTGTGTTGGAGGGTGGGGTAAGAACAGCTAGCCAGCCTGGCAGAGAGGTGGTGGGTATGTGTGGTTTGTGAGACTGACCTCTGCTTCCCCATAGGAGGTGGGGGTGCTGCATGTGCAGGAAGTATCAAATGCTGGGAACACAGGCTTTAGAAAGACTATTGAGGCGGAATGAGAAAATCTGGGAGACGGCAGGTGGCCATGTGGTATGTGATGTGATTTCAAGATCTCCAAATCTTCAATAAATTTGCTAAATCCATGAAAAAAATGTTAATAGATGTAAAACACTTAGCAATGTATGAAAAACTGTGCATACTTAATAAAGGTTATATACAGCATCTTTTTATGATCATTACTATTATTACTAGATACATTTCCAAATAATTCCATCTCTAACTTTACAAGAGGCATGTAGTATCTTTTAGTCACCAAAATCAATACATTTACATACATTTTGGCAAAGTGTATCTACTCCTTAAATAATCACAATTTTTCTCTGTCTTTGACTTTATTGACATTATTTAGAAAGAATGCTATTGAAGGCCCTTACTTCTACTCAAATAGACACATGTGCAGCCAATTCCTTTTTCCCTTTACACCTTTAAACTGCCCTATCTGTATCAGATAAACAAAAAATCTTTGTGTATGCAAACAGTACCTGGAGAAAAAGGAGTAGACAGGAACACAATTGTGTCTGTGACCCAAGGAGACAAATAATATGTAGATGAATCTTTTTCGTTTTTGCCCCTGACAGAGTAATGTTCACATATCTCAAAGGGAAATTGAAACCTGGTATGAGATGCCCATAACCTAATAGTCAATCTTTCATGACAATAGATTTGTTATTCTAATCTAAGACAACTAAACAAAGAAATATGTTATATATTATGCCATGGTTTGAATGTCTTTCTCAAAAGTTCATGTGTTGGAAACTTGGTTCCTGAAGAAGCAGCGTTGAGAGGTGGGACCTTTGGGAGGTGATTGGGTCATGAGGGTTCTACCCTCAAGGATGGGTTAATTCATTCATAGATTCATGGGCTATTGAAGAAATAGGTTAATTATCACCAGAGTTAGTAAGCCAGTTTGGCGGTCTTTTACCAGCCTTTTTTTGCCACATCATGCCCTATGCCACTTAGTGGTTCTACAAAGTCCTCATCAGCAGCAAGGCCCTCACCAGATACAGCCCCCTGACCTTGGACTTCCCAGCCTTCAGAACCATAAAAAATATATTTCTTTTTTTATAAATTTCCTAGTCTCAGATACTTAGTTATAGCAACAGAAAACAGACTAAGACATTATAATAATCCTCAATTAGATAAAGTTATTTGAAAAGAATACAAAAATCCATAAAACAATTTGTGTGCAAAACCTACCCATTCTGCTTCTTTTGGTTATGGATTTCTTCACTTATCTTTAAGTTTGAAGACTTCTAAGAGTTGTAAATATTGCCATTTTAATATTGTGATATATTAACCTGGAAAATAATACATTAAAATAGTTCATCATTGTTTGTGAATTTATAAAACAAAACAAATAGAATGGACTTGCCATTCATGGTCCATGGTTTTGATTTCAAGAGCTATGAATTCATGGGAAGTTTGTAACTGCAATTTGATTACTGGACTTTTGAACCCATCTCAGTCATGAGTGCTATAATATGTACTTCTTTACTTCAGCAGAAGTTGCAAGAGACAAATTACTGTGGTGCCAGATTGAATGCACCTCAGCAGCTAGACTGGATAGCATTTTATTCCTATGCAGAAGCCTTGCAAGATTCACTCTTTGACCTTCTGGATGACATCTTCTACCCGATAGTCATTATTTTCTACCTCTAGCTCACTAGGATGCCTTAGCAGAGCAGTCATTAGAGCTTTACAGGCAGTATAAATGGCCAGATATATGTATGGTTCTGTTGTCAGAAATTGGAGGGGAGGAGATGAAAGAAAAAAGAAGGGCTCCAAACTTGCTTTTATTCATGATTGCTTCTTTCCCTCTCTGACTCTGAAGCCCACTGCTGTTGATTTCCCTATGATCTTTGATTTCCTTGTCATATTTCAAACCACACCTGTCTCTCAAATGCAGGTTTAAGTTGGCTTTGTTGTGGTACTATTCCAGAAAATATTGCATGATGTTTCTGTCCTACAATTCTGAAAACTGACTTTAAAAAATGGCTAAAATATGTTTAAATAAGGCATGTAGGACTAAAGCAAAATCAAGCCTGGCGGATGATATAAATCCCCTGAGTAGTTAAACGTCATAACAATGTTTCCAGGGGGAGAGATCAGTGTTGAGTGGGTATCAATATAATGGCAAGTAACCCATTTCTCCTAAGCTCTTGACACTATTCACTCCTGCTTTCTTATGCCTTCTCTACTCTCCTCTCACTTCACCTCTTCCCTTAAAATCCTCTCCTCTTCTCTTCCCTCATATTCTTATTTTCTATTTTTATTTCTTTCCCCCATGAAGATTGTTTTACAAATCAAGAAAAGATTTCAAGAATGCTGAATGCTTCCTAGTTTTTGCCTATATAGAAATTATGTATCATTCTTTTAATAAATACATGCCAAAAATATAAATAATTCTCTGAATACTCTTTTTTTTTTCTTTAGTATCCATGGGTTTCATCATCACATTCCACAGATAGCTATCTATTTTACTTGCAAGAGGATATATTGTTGAAACTGCAAAAGGATTTTGATCTAGATCCAGTTGCTTGTCGCACAAAGATCTGATTATTGAGAAAAGTATTGCCAAGGAAGAAAGGAATTTTTAACACAACAGACATCTTATCAAGGGAATGGGAGATGCTGTCTCAAATCTGTCTTCCCGACTAATGGAGATCATGGGCTTTTAAAGGAGCTCCCATGTTGAGAACTTGCAATATAACTATGTAGCTTACGAATTAACCTCAGGAGAAGGAGTATGTGCCCAGCCCAAAGCGGCATGAGAGTCATACATTCCGGCTTAGGTTCACCTAACAAACAGGGTTGCTGCTTGAAGGCATAACAAAGAGTTTGAGCTTCTGCGCATAAGCAAATGTTTCCCAGCCCCACAGCCCTGGGGATCTGGAGGCCACTTGATAAGCATCTTGCCCTTATGGGTACTGCCTGAGCTCATGGGATGGCTGGTTAGTAAATGACAGGTAAGATTCCTCAAGGAGGAACAACCTAAGACAGGCACAGCCGCAGGGGGCCAGGCCAAAGGGGATGGGAACGGAAAGTTTCCCTTTGTGGCTGCATTGCTTATTCATGCTTATCTCAACCTTTGGTCTATGACTGTCGCCTTAAGCAACCACATTAAGACCCTGAATCATGGGACATTTGTGTCCTTAGGCTACGTGTTCCAGAAATTATGGCCATTGCAATGCCTGGGTGGTCACATATAAGGAAGTAACTTTGATTTTTTAGGATATAAAAATAAAACGACTGGTGCATTCTGCACTGCAGTCTTGTACCTTCTTTGTGTGTGTCTCTGTCTTTCTTTGTGTGTTTCTTTGTGTTTTGTGTACATCACCCATCCTGCAAACGGCCCATAGCACTCCCACATACCCTGGGAAGGTCATGGTATAGCAAGAAAGGGGCTATATGGTGCCTTGGGGCAGGTCATGTCAGAAATGGTGATTCTTGGCAACAGGAATCTTGGCCAGGGGTCTTCAGAATCTCAACTCCTTTGTTTTGCAGAACATCCATTATTTCTGGGAAACAACTCAAAATGTGAAGTAGTTAGTTAAGGGAGAGTACTATGTAGGAGTCATTGAAATTTGTTCAATGGGAGGTCTGGTTACAACTATATTACTTTCTAGAGAAATAAATAAATACTGGACTTCATCCATGCCCTAGTGATGTGTAGAGTGTTGCTCTGGGGATAGAACGATATATATAAAAACACAATTGAGAATATTTTGGCATAAAATAAGTGACTAGTAAGTAGTACTGAATAATTGCTCAGTGAAAGTGACAGTTTCATTAGCACTATTAATATAGTACTACAAAGTATGTAAAGAGATTAATAGGCTTGCACAGAAAGCCACCTTTCTTTTACCATGTATGTGTAACATAGGCTCTTGAATGAACCTGAATTTTGCTCAGGCAAGTTCATGCACATCTGGAGAGTTAATAGAACAGTTGCATTATCTTGTTGCCACATTTATTTAATGCTAAAACCTACTGATGATAATATATACCATACATTTTAAAATTATATTTTATAACATAAAAATGTATATAAATAAGACAATCATACTACATAGAGAAAAATTTTTATACAGAGAGAGAAAGAATCACACTCAAGTACGCCTCTGTTCTTACTCCTATTTGCCATAACATTCAGCTTTTTAAAATCTAAATATCTTCAGTACAATTACTTCAGATCTAGTGTTTTTACCATTCTTTGTGAATAATAACTTCTGCCTGCCTGTTGAGAAACATCAGAAACCAAATCCAGTTGCACTACACCCTTTCTCCATATTCTTTCCTCAAACCATATATATATATATTTTCTACATAATATCACTTAATTTTTAATTTTGTCAGATTAGCAAATTTTGGCTCCTACCTGTGTTATCCCTGACACCTGCCATCCATTTTCTATCAGTTACACCATTGTTTTACCTTTCAAAGTAATTAATATCTACTTGTTATGGTACTTTTAAATTTAATGTTTGTGTTTTTAAGATAATGTTTGAATATAATATTTAAAATGATCATTTAACTTATTAGGATTATGAAAATACAATTACTTTCTGAAGTTGTAGAGTCTAAAAGGTACTTTCTACTTTCTAATATCAACAGTTCCAATATATTTCATTTAGGCTGCTTTGTATTTGGCATCTCTTGAATAGATTTTTGTTTTCCCAATAATTTGTTTTGCCTTTCTCTTATTGGCATAGGATAATATAACTCCCTGTATTGAGGTCATATATCTCTTAATCATAATATTTTTTTAAAGGATTCCAATTTTTCTTGCTTCTTGTTCTTACAAAGCCTAATTAATTTTTAATCCTGTTGCTGTTTTTCTGAATTTCTTGTTCAAACTGGTATTAAGTCAAATTGATACTTGGATCCCCTGTCTTCTATATTCTGATATTAATTCTTTATTTACATGGAATGTATATCTACATAATTTTTTTCCCAAGAAAGAATATATGAAAGATAAGTCTTTTTTTTTCTGCATTAGATTTGTGTTTGCTTAATTTTATAAAGAGGGCCCAACAGTTTTCCAAACAATTTTACCCTCCTACCATCCATACAATAGAGCTCCACTTCTTTTATATCTTCACTATGTTTAGAATTCAGTTTCAAGTATAGCTTTTCAAAACTACACATATTTAAAGTATTAAATTTGATAAAGTTTAGCATATGTATTCAACTGAAATCATCACCAGGATCAAGATATCCCTCATTCTCCAGCTTCCTTGTGCCCTTTTCTTTTGTGATACCACCCTGCCCTTCACATCTTCTCTACCCCTTGCATGTACCTTCTTCCCTTATAATTGCTCTGCTTTCTGTCACTATGTATTAGTTTGTATTTTCTAAAATTTTGTGTAAGTTAAATCATGCAGTATGTACTTTAAAACATCCAGCTCATTTCAATCAACATAATTACTCTATGTTTTCTTTTTTCCTTGCCTAGTAGTACTCCACCATGTAGACATAATTCCTCTGTTTATCCATTCTCATGTTGTTGCACATTTCTATTGCTTACAATTTTTGAATCTTATCTAATGAGCATTCATGTACCAATTCTTTGATGAATACATGCTTTCATTTCTTTTGGGTAAATACCTAGGTATGAAATGGCTGGGTCATACAGTAGTTTTATATTTAATTTATTAAAACAAATCAAAACAAAATTTTCTTACTTTCCAAAGTAGTTGTACTATTTTACATTCACATCAGCATCTTTTTGAAAAATCAGTTAACTACATATATGTGTTGAGTCAGTGTCTGTGCTATTGATCTATTTGCCTGTCTTTAGGCTAATATCATGTTTTCTTTATTACTACAGCTTTATAATAAGGTTTGAAATCATATTGTGTATGTTCTTCCACTTTGTATTTTCATATGGGTTTTAGAATTAGCTTGATGATTTCCCTAAAAAAATCTGCTTATATTTTAATTGGAATCTTGTTGAATCTATGTATTTCATAAACTTTCACTTCAGAAAATGTGTTAATTTTAAATTTCCTTTTTAATACTTTCAAAAAATATAAAATTATAGGGTTAAAGTCATACAACTATGTAAGTTATAAGTCAATAATAATTTTCTTATAACATCCCACCTTTGGATACATATTATATATTAAATAATATTATTTTATCAGATTCTTTATCCTTTTTTTGACATGTATTATAATTTCTGATACTTATTAATATTATCTTTATCATTGTTTCAAACTTTCTAATAATGTTTGTAGGTGTTAAAGATTTTTTCACATGCTTGTACTCTGCAAAAGCTTCCAGTCTCAAAAGTAATTTCTTCTTGAGGTCAGGCACATTTTAGTCATTGCTATATTTGTTTATTTACTGCTTACCATTATTTCTCAGTTTTTTTTTCTTTTTAAAGAGAAATTCATGCTGAATTCCTTGTATTGATTTTTTTTTTTTTGAGGATTTCACTAATTTATCACTTTTCAGTGTTTGCTCGACATTCTTGAATATTTGCTTGAGTCCTGCTGCTGTTAACTGAGCTGTGGTGTGAGGGGAAACTTCCCCGTTGCCCCTGGAAGTTTTGCTGAAAGATCAACTCACAACGAGGCAGATTAATAAGAGAAAGATATTTATTCACTGTGTGCACAGGGAAAAACACAGAGTGATTATCCAATTTCCTAATGGGGTTTGGAAGTTAGTACACCCTCATTTTAGAGGGTAGAGGAAGATGAGGAATATAGTTCTATTCTCTTGAGGGGCAACAAATGGTTACTAGGGAGGATGAATAGATACTTGGGAGAATGAGTGCATGGGGGAACAGATTGACTTGTAAATGTTTCTTTATGGAAATTAAATTAACCTTAGAGACAGGAATTACATTTAAAATGATATGGGGTACATGTGAGTGTTTTTTATACGCACAGAATATTTAATAATAAAATCAAGGTATCCACCCATTAAGGTCAAAAATAAAGTTCCTCTAGTGCATTGCTGTAAGGAGTAATTCTCACCTCTCTTGCATTAGATATTCATGGTGACACGTGTCACCAGCTTTGTTGCAAGAAGCTTTGCCTGAGATGGAAGATGTGAAACTATGGGAAAGATATTGCATCCTCTACCCAGAGTATGAGAAGTCTCAGAAATAATGTTAAAGGATTCAGGCAGCTACACTCATTCTTCTGGTGGGCAGAGAGATTTTTGGCAGGCAGCTATGTCCACAGAAAATAACCCAAAATAATTTAAAGAGGTTTATTCTGAGCCAAATATGTGTGACCATAGTCTGCAGAGCCATGGCCATGAAGCCTTGAGCAAGTAGTCTCAGTGTGGTTGGATTACAGTTTGGTGTTATACATTTTAGGGAGATAGGAATTTTACATACATAAAGTCATAAATCAATACATGGAAGTCATTCATTGGTTTGGCCCCAAATGGTAGAACCTCTCAAAACAGGGAATTACAGGTTATAGGTGGGTTTTTAGATTCTTTGATTTGTAATTGGTTAAAGAAATTAAGCTTTGTCTCAAGGCTTGGAATGTTTTACGTCAAAATAAAGAAGTCTGTTAAGCAAAGACAAACCACTGGACATATATTCAGACTCGAGTGATCTGTTAAATAAATTGAAGACCTGCAGGTACGAATTAAGCTTTGTCTTGCATAGACTTAGGCCTGTTAATGAGTTACGAAGGATATCTCCAAGAAGGGGAGGGGCATGAAGAGGCATGTCTGACCTCCCTTCTTGTGGCCAGCAACTCAGTTTTAAGGTATTTGTGGGGTCCATTCCATCAGCTCGGGGGCTTAATATTGTATATTGGTTCATACTATGCTGTAACTACTGCTTTCAATATTGTCAGAAAGAGGCCACATCATCAAAGGAAAACTTGAAAAGAAAAAGAGATATTGTGGGTTTTATCTGAACACTAACTGAATAGACTAGTTCCTGGAGTTCATGTGAGTTAGATTTTGGAATTTCAAAGAGTTATTAAGGTATTATTTAAAGATGATAGGAGCTTCTAAAAAGCAGGTCATAATGAACCTTGAGAAATGTTTGGTATGTGACAGCTAGTGCCAAAATAATTTTGCTCCAAGTCCGTGAAACATCATAAAAAATAGACATAGTAAATATCTATTCCAATGCCTTCAAGACAAATATATTTTCCCCTCTTCCCTGTGAAGGCTTCCAATTCAAATAAATGGACCTCAAATGCTACTGCCCCTGGGAAAAACTCCTTGATATAATACACAAGTAAATGAGTCCCTTAATCCAAAATACAAGCTAGGCTAATGAGAGAATACCCTATCATTGTTGATTAATTTTAAAGTGGACACTGACCAAATTACCTCAGTCAGAGTTCTTGCCTGAGGTTTTTCAAACTATTACTCTAGAAGAAAAACAATTTCTTTATGTTGATGAAAGTTGTAAGTCATAAAAACGTTGGAGTGTTCACTGGTTACATTTCCTGCTGTTTAAAGAAAACTGTTTTAAAATGAAAGAAGATAAAGCCAGCATTTTGAAAGAAAAATAACTTAGTAAAAAGAGAGTTCTGATTGCTCTGCAGTCCCTGCTTCAGTTGTTCATAAGCCCATTTTATCACTGCCATCTGCATTTTGGTAGTTTACATTTTCATTGGATTCTCTGAAGAAATATTGCTTATTTTTTTCCATAAATTAGCTTGAGTTAGGTTTATGTCAAGTGACATCCAAGAATCTTAAGTAATTTTTAAAAGTTGAATACCTGTTTATACTCATTAATGACTTTAAATTCTTTAATTTTCTCAGAGTAAAGTTGACAAGTATTGCCATAGAGGCTCAAGTTCACTTCAAATTAAAGACAAATGTAGTTGACTATGCCAGGAACATAATTTTATCTTGATTTTTTCTCAATTATTAAGTAAGTCTCAGATTCTGATGTTGGCTTACTTGTTGGTAATATTTATAATATCAGAAGTTTATTTCTAAAATGAAAGTTCACCACTTCCCTAATTTTGTAGTTCCTGATTTGTACACAGTTTGATATGCTTTTCGTTTTGTATATTACTCTAGTACCTGCTTAAGGTATTGATGAGAAAGCTCAGACTACACAGTTGAAATACATATATAATCACTATATTAGTGTTTTAAGATATATATGTTTGATTTTAATGACTGAATTTTTATTCATTGAATATAGGCATTAAAAATGGCATTTAAAACAGAGAAATATTACACTAGTCCCTTCCTTATCCATGGTTTCACTTTCTACAGCTTCGATTACCTGGGATCAACTCTGGTTCAACAATATTAAATGGAAAATTCCAGGGCTAAAGAATTCATAGATTTAAAATTGCTGCTGTTCTGAGTAGTGTGATAAAATCTTGCCTCTTCCTGCTTCATCCTGCTTGGGACATGCATCCTTTGTCTAGCATACCCATGATTTCTGTGCCACACACCTGGTAGTTATTTTGTAATCTGTGTAATCAGATCAATTAGTATCGCAGTGCTTGTGTTCAAGTCACCCTTGTTTAACTCAAAACGCAAGAGTAGTGGTGCCGGCAATTCCAATATGCCAAAGAGAAGCCCTGAAGTGCTTCCTTTAAGTAAAAAGATGGGACAAGTGTGATGGCTCGTGCCTGTAATCCTAGCACTTTGGGAAACCAAGAGGGGAGGATCACTTGAGACCAGGAGTTCAAGACCACCCTGAGTAACAGAGTGAGACTCTGTCTCTACCTCCCCTGCCAAAAAAAAAAAACATTAGCTGGGCATGGTAGCATACTCCTGTAGTCCCTTGGATGGCTGAGACAGAATGATTGCTTGAGTCCAGGACTTTGAGGTTTCTGTGAGTTATGATGATCCCAGTGCCCTCTAGCCCGGGCAACAGAGCAAGACTGGGAAGGGAAAAGGTGGAAGTTCTTGACATAATAAGGAAAGAGAAAAACCACTGTATGCTGAGCTTGCTAATATCTATGGTAAGAATGATTCTTCTATCCCTGAAATTGTAAAGAAGGGAAAAGAAATTTGTGCACAGTGTATATATAATACATACATAATAGGGTTATATGTATAATAGGGTTTAGTTCTATGCATGGTTTCAGGCATCCACTGGGGATTGTGGAATGTTTACTCCATGAAGGAACTACTCTATATTACAATAATAGTCTGTAATAATGAGCAACTAAATCACATGACACAAGAATTAGGAGTAAGCATATTGAATTACTTGCTATATTAGTTTTTAATTATTATTCTAAAGATATAATATTTAAGATGACAGTTTTATTGGATAATGATATAAATGTTAATGGTATTCCATAAAGTGAATAATAAAGCAGTATATTTTAATTTATTGATCTTTCAGATTTTTAGAAATCTATTTCCTCTACTTTTTTTAAATGTAAGTATCAGGCAAAGTGATGAGATTGATGGGCATATAGACAAAATATCTATAGCTTCTTTCTAGGGTATTTGGAGTTATGTGCATCATGTATTAGGAAATGTAACATTTTTAAAGTCCTCTATAGCTTCATAAATAATACCAAGTTATGTGAACCTTAAGATATCATCTGATAATGGCATCTCTTAAAAGAGATTATTTCTGACCACTGACATTCCAATATTGTCCAAATAGAAAAGTACTTATCCCTGTGGTTAGAAATGCCTTCTGCTATAAGTGTTAATTAATCATAATCAACAGTTTTTCAATAATGATGTATTACCAGTGTTTCTAAAAATAACAAAAAAATACATAAGCCAATAAAAAATGAGAGGAATATTTAACAGATTGGAACTAACTGTAAGGGCTGACTGGTTGGAGGCTAGGCTCCAGAGCAATAAGTAATGCACTAATATACAACCATTTTATTCATTCTTCCTGCTTAGCTTTGCAAACTAAATGCTTAGTTTATCTAATATTATTCTAAAAATTGTTGATTGATGGTTTTAACAAAAAAATCTTATCTTTGAAACAGAGAACAATGACAAAATTACCCTCGTTCTGTGATGACAAATATTTAGAAGGATTATAAAGTTACTTCTATAAATTCTATTATTCATTAATACCTCCCTGTTTTATCCTTAAAACACTCACACTCACAAATTTAGCCTTGTTCAACTTTCCTTTTACTTTCCCCCAGCCATTTATTCAGTTATCTATGTGGGTTATTTTTAATTATGAAGTGTCCTAAGTAATTTGTTTCTTTCCTTGCTTATCATGATTCTCTAATTTAAATTCTTCTTTACTACCATTGGGAATGTTATAATAATCCCTTAACTTGGCTCTCAGGTACAAGTATTCCTATTCTTTACTGGTGACTCTGAATATTTTTGGCCTCAGGACTCATTTACACTCTTAAAAGTTATTAAGGACCTCAAAGAGATTTGTTTATGTGAACTCTACCTATTGATATATGCTGCATTAGAAAGAATAGCTAAGAAATTTATAACATATTTATTAATTCATCTTAAAATAAAAATTCAAATCCCATTACATATTAATATGGTTACATGTTGGGCAATGGTGAGAACACACCTTAATCCAAGTCCCAGATGCCATCCAAAGGCCAATATTGCAAGGAGGCCTTTCTAAAGATAGGAAGTCATATCTGACATATATAGTAGCTCTTTTCTGCATACGTCGCTAGCTCAGCTCACTACTATATGCTAGTGCTTTTTTCTCAATACAATCATGATAATTTGGTCTACAGTGCATGTGCTTTATGCATACTTCTCATTTTGTGACCTGTAATATTAAAACACATGCTCAAAGGCTGAGATTAAATATAATTAATAACTTATTTCTGTTTCTTCTAGAGCCTTTTTAAGTGAAATGATGGTTTTGTTTTCATTCTTCTTTTTTACTAAACATTCGTAATGGTGAAGAATAGACTAATTACTCATATAATTTGCTGCCATTACTTTGATTCACACTAAGGCATAAGCAGTTTTACTCTTCATTGCTTTTGCATCATTACTGCAAATATTAGCATAGTGAAAAAGGCAAGAAATGTCTTAGAGTAGTGTTGAACTTGCAGATCCCTTGAAAGTTCTTGGAAATACTAACAGGTCAACAAACAACAATTTAGGAGCTGTTGTTCTACACAATTTTCCCCTCCAAGAAACATGATGACAATGTTTTCTATGGCATGATACTCAGGCATTATAAAGCCTTTAAAAATCCTGCCTTTAACTGGCCTTTCCAGTTTAGATTACCCCTTATTTCTGCAAAAACATGCCTTCTAATCATTCCATGAACATGGGAGTCTCCCCTCTTAGAATGCTGTCCACTCTTCATAGATTTGTATTTTACATCTATTCATTTATCCACCTCTCCATCTGGACCCAACACAAATGCCATCAATATTATCTGAAAACAACTATTTTCCTAAGTTATTAATATCATTTTGCTTATATTTCCTTGTTCTCCTATTTCCAGAAGACAGCATGGTACCCATAAATTTTTTTAAGCTTTTCTCAAATTTAAGTTGATGAAAATTGTGATTTCAACAAACATTATCTGTACTTCCCAAGCCTAACTCTCTCCTGGTGCTCCCAAACTCGATGTGTAATGCCACCTTCATTTGGAATCTACTTCACACCACATTATCCCCCAAGACCATCTCCAGTTCTTTACAAATATCTGCCTATTTCCCTTCTTAACATTTACCTAATTTGCTTGCTATCTTCTTTCTACTACCATTCTGTTCATTGTCATCATTTTCCATTTAAACCACTGCAGTAATCACTTAGCTATTTCCTGGTATCCATCTTTGCCCTCCCCTTCAAGCACTTCTTTGAAAGATGATCAGAAAGACACTTTCAAAGAGACTAATCAAGTTCACCCCCCGCCCTCCCACACACATACCTTGCTTAAAACTCTGAAATAGCTTAGCATTAATCCTTAGTATAAATATAAATGTCTTAAACTTGATTACAAAGTATTCTTTACTCTAGTCACTGTCTACTTCAACAACTTGATATTGTGATTGAGCTTACCTTGCCCCATAGCTTTTTCTGCCTGCAAGGGTTTTACATTTGTTCCTCAATTGCATCATGCTTCCTCCTACCACAAAGCTTGAACATGCACTGTCCAAAAATTATTTCTAATTCTATCCCTATCATTCTCCTACACCTTGTTGAAAAGTTCTTCATTTTGCTCCCTGGCTAATAACAATTAACTAAAAAATTCTATTACAAGTTTTCAGAAAGCAATGCAATTTTCCCCATCTCCCACTTCCATCATCTTTTGGTAGCACTTCTTGTATTTTAGATTTTTTAGTTTATTTGCAAGATTGGTTGGTTGATATCTATCTTTCTCAGCGAGTTATTGTATCTGTGAGTTGAAATGCATGCTTGATTTTGCCTCCAGTTTTATCACCAACTCCTAACAGTGTCTAGCTCAAAATATTTGTCAAAATTATAAGTAATAAAGCTATAGTAAATGAGACAATGTGGTGTCATAGAAAGAATAGATAAATATTAATAGAATAATGGAGTAGAACAGAGAGCCTAGGAACAGACCCACATGAATATAGTTGACTGATCTTGGATAAAGGAGTAAAAGCAATCTATACAACAAATTGTGCTGCAACAACTAGAAATTCATCTGCAAAAAAAAATAAAAATAAAAATAATAAGGAATCTAATCCAGACACAGATTACTATAATTTGAATGTATAAATATAATCTTCACTGCAACAGTGTTGGGGGGTAGGATCTAGTGGGAAGAGTTTAGATCATGAGGTTTCCAACATTGTTAATGGACTAATGCCATTATAAAAAGGGCTTACAGGAGTGAGTTCTCTCTCTCTTGCTCTTCTGCCATGTGCAGATGCTCGTCCTGCTTGTCTTTTGCTTTTTGCCATGTGAGGACATAGCACGAAGGTTCTCACAAGACACTAGATGCTGGTGCCTTGGACATTCCAGCCTCCACAACTGTAAGAAAATAAAGGTCTGTTCTTTATAACTTACCCAGTCTGGGGTAATTTTTTATAGCCCTACAAAATGAACTAACACAAATTTGTCCTGGAGAAGTGGAGTGTTGCTATAACAAACACGTAAAAATGTGGAAGCAACTTTGGAACTGAGTAGGAACTTGGAAGAGCAGGCTGGAAACAGCCTAGGTTGCCATGAAGATTGTGAGGATTACTGTGAATGAGCATGAAGGGTGATTCTGGTGCAGGCTCAGAAGAAATAGAGAACTGTAGACAGAGCCTAAGTCACAGATATTATCTAAGTAGTTATGAGCAGAATGTTGGTAGAAATATGGACAGTAAAGGACATTTTGATAAGATCTCAAATTAAGTTGAGGAATATGTTATAGAAAAAAGAAGTAAAGGCCATTCTTATTATAAAGTGGCAAAGAGCATGGCCAAATTACATTCATGATCTAGGGCTTTGTGGAAGGCAGAATTTAAGAGTGATGAACTAAGATATTTGGTGGAAAAAATATCTAAGCAAAATATTGAAGGAGCTACATGGCTTCTCTTAACTGTTTTTAGTAAAATGTGAGAAGAAAGGATTTCAAGATGCAAGTTAAAATTAAAAGGGAAGGGAAGCAGGACATAAAGATTTGAAAAATTATCAACCAGGTCAAGTAAAGAATAAAAAGCTTATTCAAGAGAAAATACCAAAGGTGTGGTTGAGGGACCTTTTGATAAGGAAATTAGCATGGATAGATGAAAGCCAGGTGTTCTTGTTCATCAAGACAATGGAATAACAACACTATAAGTGTTAGAGATCTTCAAGGCTCCCCCACCACCCATAATAGGCCCAGAATGCCAGAGCCATGAGGATCGAACAATTTAAATGGACAGGCCCAGGGCACTACTGGGATGTTGGGATTCTCTGTTCAGGTCCTTCTTGGGTCTCTGCCCCAACATCCTGGTGCAGTGCATCTCAGCTGCCCTAGCTGTGACTCAAGCAGGCCCACATATGGCTCTGATTACCAATCTGGAGGGCACAGTTTGCTTTGGCATCCAAGTGGTACTAATTATGTAGGTTCTTAGAGTGTAAGAGCTGTGGAAGCACCTCCAACTAGATTTCAAAGGATCCCACTAAGAGACCCCACTAGACCAGTGCCTAGTGGAACTTTGGGGTCAGGACCATTGCAGGGAGTTCCCACTAGGGCAATGCCTAATGGAGCTGTGGGAAAAGGGCTACTCCTGAGACCCCAGAACTGTAGTGTCACCAACATGCAGTGCCAACCTGGGAGAGCCACAGGTACCCAACTGCAGCTCTAGAGAGCTGTGTGGGCTGCACCTAGCAAAGTTATGGGGCTGGGACTGCCCAGACTTGTAGGCTGAACCACCACCACCTTGTTGAAACTGCAAGAGAGTTTCAGCTTATGTCCAGTTGCTTATTGCACAAAAATCCAATTATTGAGACAACAGGGATGACCAAGGAGGAAATGAATTTTTTAATACAACAGATGTCTTGTAGAGAGAATGGGATAAGCTGCCTCAAATTTGTGTCTCCAACTAATGAATATCACTGGTTTTAAAAGGAGGAGAGGCAATGTGTCTTGGGCAAGTTGTGTTGTAACTAATAAGGGGCTAAGTGCATTGGGGACATGTTATGGGAGATGGTGAATCTTGACATCAGGAAGTCTGCCCAGGAGTCTTCATAATATCAGCTCCTTTGTCTTGCAGAAAATATACCATTTCAGGGAGACAAATCAAAATGTTAAGTAGTTAGTTAAGGGAGAGGATTATAAAAAATTATTAATATGTAGGGGTGATTGAAATTTGTTCATAGAGCTGGTTACAAAGCTAGTGTGTCCAGAAGGTGGGATATGGAGTCAAAGAAAAGTATCCTCAAGCTTTAAGATCAAAAATTAAAAAAAGAAACAAACAATAAAATGGTCAAAACCAATAATAAATTAATACAGTTTAGCTAAGAGGTTGGAAATGTCAATAAAATATTTAAAAAGACTTTCAGAAAAGTATCAATAGCTAGGAAAAATTACAGCTATTTGAAAAATGGAAATAATGGTTAAGCTATAAAGAAGTTCATACATATGGAATTTTAATACAAAATGCAAATTTCTCATATAAGTAAAATTAAGATAAAATGTTGAGATATTTATATTAAAATTATATAGTATAAAATCTAAATTATATTAAAAGAATTAAATGTAATACATTTAACTCAATGTTTTTTATAAATACATAAATTAATAGTTTATATGATGTCACTTATCAAAGCTGGTTTGGATTCTAACAGGAAAAATGGTTTACTTGAAAGAGAAAAGTTAATCATTTTCTTCATGTAAGAAAAGGTACTATCCAAAGGTGGATTCTTTCAGTTGATTTTTCATCAAATGGTAAGTTCTGATGATTTAGCTCTAAGAGAATTATAGAAATGATGATGTCTTCAAAGATGTAACTAATGTCACAGGTCATCTTTTCAAGTCTTTACTGAGATGTTTATGAAGGATAAATTGTAACTATGTAGGGACTTCAACTTCATTTATTTTACAATTCAGAACAGAATTGTAAAGAAACAATAAAGTTTTATACTTCTTTGGCCCAGAGAATCTGAGAAAATCTTTCACTGGGTACATCAAAATAAATTTATATAATACTTCAACATGGACCTATTAGGAATAGTAAATCAAAATGAAATTTCTTAAAGTTTATTAAATGTTTTATATCATGCAATTATACAATATCTCACATGCACCTCAAATGTCACTGGCTCCTGTTCCCACCAGATGAATTATATATATTATGAATATATTTTATTTTTTTGAGACAGAGTTTCACTCTGTTGCCCCGACTAGAGTGCAGTGCTGTGATCATAGTTCTCTGGAACTTCATACTCCTGGGCTCAAGTGATTGTTCTGCCTCAGTCTCCTGAGTAGCTGTGACTACAGGTACATGCCAGGAGGCCCAGCTAATTTTTCTATTTTTAGTAGAGACAAGGTCTTGCTCTTGCTCAGGCTGGTATCTAACTCCTGACCTCATGCTATCTTCCTGCCTTGGCCTCCCAGAGTGTTAGGATTATAGGCATGAACCACCATACCTGGCCATATCATATATATATATATATTTTTTTTTTAAATACAAGTAAATATACAGTTAACCCTTGAACAACACAGGGACTACATGGATCCATTTATTCTCAGTTTTTCTTCTTCCTCTGCCACCCTAGACACAAGACTAACTCCTCCGCTTCCTCCCCCTATTCAGCCTACTCAATATGATGAGGGTGAAGACCTTTATGATGATCTATTGACACTTAATGAATAATAAGTATATATTTTTTCCTTATAATTTCCTTAGTGACATTTTCTTTTCTCTAGTTTACCTTATTTTAAGAATATATTATGTAATACATAACATTAAAAAGGTGTTAATCTACCATTTATGTTATTGGTAAAGCTTCCAGTCAACAGTAGGCTATTAGTTAAGTTTTTAAAGAGTCAAAAGTTATACGCAGTTTTGGACTGTGTAGGGGGTCAGTGTTCCTAATCCCCACGTTGTCTATGGGTCAAATGTAAGCCTGAAAACCCTCTGTGGATATTTACTTCTTTTACTAAGTCCTTTGTGTCATGTCTTCTGTGGTGAGTGTGGTTCATTCATTATGGAAATGTCTTTGGTTTGAAGACTGCCTGTTTTTGCATCTTCCCTGAGTATTAGAAATGTTAGCAGGGGAGGGCACTTAGATGGTTCTGTCCCTGATCTAACTTCCATTACTAAGTTCTGGATCAGGGAGTTCTCTGGAGGATTATGCATCATTTAACAGATCATTACTTCTGCAATCACAGACTCACCAAGTAGAGTCATTATACTTCCTTCTGGAGTAATATCCCTTCTCCGTTAAGGTTCAACTTCTGCCCTAGAGACTGGAGAACCAGTAACCCTGCCTCAAGATCACACAATTAACCTCAAATTGCTTTTCAACACTGGGTTGAGGCACTCTTCTCTGAGAACCTTCTCCTTATTTGCTCAGAGGTTGATAAGGCATTCTAGCTGTCCCCTAATATATTTTCACAAAGCACAGGATAAGTGACATCAAATCATTAACTCAGGGTCACATACTGGTTAATGCTCTCTATCTTCTGTTAATGCAAGGTGAAACTGAAATTTATTTCTGGAAACTGTTGTATGTCTTTAGTATCTGCCTTCATTTCCCCAGTGTGTCGGACTGGAAGATCAGGATTTAGGTCATTGATCTTGTTAAATAGGGCCGCCAAAGAATAGTAACTAAAACAAAACAAAACAAAACAAAACTAGAAATTATCTTATTTGTAAAAGAGGACAGCTGAGTCAATGATATTTTTACACCATTGACATCTAGTGCTTAAATATATGTGTTAAATTTGCTAGCATAGCAGCCCTTGACCCTATTCATCTGGTGATGTCAATTTCTTGATTCTAACACTATTGCTGACTTGGGAAAGGTTGACTTTTCCATGTAGTTTGACTTCTGATGACTTTTAAAATGTAAAAATGGATGTGACTAAATCATAGGGGGGAATTTTTTTTTATTCTCTTCTAGTAGTCATATCTGTGATATTTAATTCTAATAATTTAGTCAAAACTCCAATTTCAATAATGGAGAAGTATAACTAATAAACAATCTTGTAGACAGCATTACTCTTAGTTACATCATGCATATGGGTTTCTCCTTATGCACTTATAGTCATATGTTTAAAAGCTTTATATTTGTAAAAAAAATGTGATAGATGATTGAGAGAAGAATTAAAAATAATTTTTGAGTAATGTTTGATGATTCCCTTTTCATCAAATGTGCACTTTATCCTTCTGTCCCTCTATGTCCACTCTGCCTCTCTTATCTTTTTTTTTCCTTTCCAATTCTTCTGTTATTATTATAACTAGTATTATGCAATAGTTTCCTCAATATGTTTCTGTTTTCTCTCATCTAATTTGATCTATATAGTAACCAAATTAATGTTTAATATTTCCTAATTTTATGACTTTTATCAAGCCTCCTCACCACTCAACATATATACATATATTCAGTGGCTTTTCCTTACTTATCAAGTCCAAATTCCTCATATTGTTACCAATAGTCTTACATTAACCTTCCTTTCACATTCCTATTAGTATGCGATAAATAAGCAGAGTTTAACCCCCATGTCTTGCCTTTTCTGATATATAAGCCTCTGTTTTAATTTATTAATTTGACCTGGAATTCCTTTCCCTGAATTTCGAAGGGCAGACTCAATGAAGTCATTACCTTGGGAAAGGCCCCAAGAGCTATTCTTCCTTCTTAAGACACTTATAGGACTTTTAGTGTTTCTTTATTATTATTATATTTGAATTTGTATTTTAATTATTATTTTATAGATTTAAACAATCTACTGTACATGAATACCATTGTAGAAAAGTTTTTACTTAAATATAATTTTGTATTTTAGTATGCAGTCTTCGGTAACAATTAGAAGTTATTTACTAAGAGACTTTCAAAAGAATGATGTAATTCTCTTTATTTGAATTAAATGCAGACTATATTACTTTATTTTGAAAGAAAATGGAAGCTTCTTAAAAAGAGTATTTAAATATCTATTGATTTTTATTTCTGGGAGATATCATTTTACTGAAAATGTCATATCTAGAGTTGTTTTGCCAACAGTGTTTCTAAAACCATCATCTGACATTGATCTCTTTGTTATTTCTCATTCCAAAGTAGCATCACTTTTTGATGAATAAGGATCTGGAGAACCAAAACATATGCATTTGAATCTGGAGCTGAAGAAAGAGGCAGAATCTTAAAGGAATGTTTCTTGGTTCAATGAAGGATAAAGCAAATTTATTTATTGTGATTTAGGAGGCAGAGTTGTATCCTAGGAAAAGAATATATAAACCATTTTTAATGTTTTTATTTGTCATTATTGATATAAAAATGCATATCTGTTAGGGAAAGCAAGAAACTAATAACCTTTTGCAGGTAGTAGCTCTCATACTCTAGAAAAATGAGACCTCAAAGATAGCAAAATCCTATTAAAAATTTGATATTTATTAAGAAAATCTATATAAAACCATTTTGTCACAGATCTCAAATAACTTTCTTGGGGTTATAAACAAAATAAAATTGTGCTTTTTGTGTATTATGCCAGGCATCTCCAGAACATGTTAAGTGAATTGACTATCACTTTGATAGTTCCAACCTGGAGTTTCTCAAATCTACTTAAAAATGCAATGTTTCCTTAAGCCATATTTTTCTTCAAGAACAGTGGAGCAAATCTCTGTGTTCATTTGTCAGATAAAAATTTGCAATCAGCCTTCTTAGAGGTTGAATTGCCACATGCTGCTGAATTAATTAAGAAACTGACTTCAATTCAAGAGTGCTGGGTACATTGGAGAACAAATGGTCCCGCAGGCGACTTTTCTTTGTGGCTATCATACTTCTTCACTACATTTCTATCTTCTGCATCAAACATATATTTCCATCCCTCTCAGAAGTGAATTAAAACTTATCTCTTTTCAATAATGAAATTAGATCACTTAAGAAGTCTGCATCATTCTTACTGAGAAGTGAGGGAGAAGCATTTGTCAGCACTAATCTGGAAGCATTTCCTAGTGATTTATTAACACTTTCTGTGAAAGTACTGCTGAAAACTGAGTAATAAATGATTTCTGAAGATTGGAAATTCAGACAGAAGGCCTTTTGAGGGCTATTCCCAAAAAAACAAGATGGAAAAAAAGTCAAATTTCTAAAGACTCTTCAAACCAATGTCACATTTTCCAACACAGTGCTTTCTTCTATTTTCTAAGACATCTTCCCACTATGAGGTAGAAATATAATAGGAATAAATCTGCAAACATTCTAAGATTGCTGCATCAAGTCTGCAGGAATTCCCCTCAATTTATATGAAATACATGTAATTTGTGATGTCCCTGTTGCAAAAGCAAAAAGATATATTCTAGCCTCCCTAGGGTTGTCAATTGCTACTAGATTTTGATTTATACAAATATAACCATTGCAGAACCACTTAGTCACCTACTGGAAAATAGTTTTCCATGGGGTGAAATTCACTTACATTTGGATACTTTTGTAACATCTAGCAATTATTGACTTTTCCATTTGTGCAAGTGTATTTCTTTAAACATAAACCACATTTTCTACATTTTCTTATTACTTACAGTGTGAAAGTTGTCTTTTAGCTTCAAATTACCTAGATATAGTTTTTAAAATTTTATTTATTTTTTAATCAACAAGTAAATATTTTATATATTTATTGTGTGCAACATGTTTTGATACATGTATACATTATGAATGGCTAAATCAAGCTAATTAGCATATCCATGACCTTACCTATCATTTTATTTTGTGTTGAGAACATTTAAAATTTACTCTCTTAGCATTCTTAAATACATAATACATTATTATTATATACTATAATCACCTTGTACAATAGATCTTCTGAACTTATTCCTCTTGTATAAATGAAATCTTGTATCCTCTGAGCAACATGCTCCCAATTCCCTTCGCCCCATTTCCCCAACCCCTCGTAACCATTGTTCAAGGCTCTTCTTCCATGGGTTCTACTTTCACATATAAATGAGATAATGCTATTTGTCTGATTATACTTAATATATGTGTATTTACTGAGCAACAACAATGTCATCAATAAAGTGGAATTTAAAAATGTAAAGCTGTTGCTGATAGTTCAGAAGTCATGACACCTCCTATCTTTATAGCCATAAATTTATAATTTTTAGTGACTAAAATTCTCTTCAACAAGAAAACACCCAAATAAAACAAACGGAGTAAGAATCAAAAGTAGGGAAAAAACTCTGGAGCCTGATTGGCATGGCTTGAATCATAGTAGCAGTTATGTGTTTTTGGAAGAGTTTTTGTAATTCCATATTGTTATTGTAGTTCTATATTGCCTCATGCATCCAGTGAAGATAATAATAGTACTTATTTAATAGATATTTATAGAGGATTAGATATGTTAATATATATAAAGAGTTTCGAACAATGTGTATTACACAGTAAGGGCACAATATGTGCTAGAAATTTTAATTTTTATCACCTAAAATGCAACTGTAGAATATTTGGTTTTGCAGTTATTGAAGGTACATTAGTCTAGATTTCTTTAAGGCTAGTAACATGCAAATGGATTTAGTAATGTGCTTCTGTAGATCACAGAATATGTTGTATGTTGGGTGAAAATTTGTAATTCTCCTATCAAATTTTATACTTCACTGAGTGAACTCCTATATAGAACTTTGTCTCAAACTGAGAAGGGCAGGGTGGGGGGAAATATGTTTAACTTTCTTAGCAAATAAGTCAGAAACCTGAAATCATCCTTTACTTTATCTTCTTTCTTTCCTTACATTGAAATTGTTACTAGATTCTATTGATTTTGCTTAAAACTTTATTTTAAAATACAGGTAATTACTTCCATCTTTTTTGAAGACCATATTATTCCTTATTGGAGACACATTGTAAATGTTTTCCCCATCTTAAAGTCTTCCTGAATATCAACTAGTCTCTTTAACATCATAAGCTGATCATTTACTTCCTTATGTAACTTTATTTAGGGATTTTACACTGCTATCAAAATAAACTTAAAAGCCTGTAATATTTAAAACAAAAACCTTCAATTTTGGTTCTATCTTTTCAGTCTTATCATCTATCATGTGCCCAAATGTTTCCTTCTCTTTATTCATGAAACATCATTGGCTACCTTTTTCTTCTGCCTTCTTGTCTTTGTACATACTCTTAGGAATAATAGTAAGCATTTTCATAAGTCTTATCTGTGGACACCATCATACTTATACTTCAAGGCTCATATCTTTAACTTTTCAGCATAGAATAAGTTAGAACTTTGATTTGTGTTTTAAATCACTTTGCATATTTATTCTTATTAGTTCTATTAGTTCTTATATTGTAAATGAAATAAATTATTTACCAAATGATTCATCATTCTTTTGAGGCAAAAATTGAGTTTTGTTCTCAGTATTACTGAAATCTAACATGGTCCATTGCACTAGGAGGCCATCACTAAATGATTGTTGATTGAGGGACTCATTCAATTTTATAATAACAATATTTGATATCAATGTTGACCTCATGTGTTATGGCCAACTGGCTTTTTTTCTGAGTCAGGTGCCCAGCATTCAATAAGGTTAACTTTTCCACAGTCTTAACTTGATGAGATTTTATGTCTTAAAACATTTTCCCTGGATCAGTTTTCTAACTTAATGTTATAGATATTGAATTCTCAGTTTTGCTGTTCAATTTTCCTCCTTCCCTGATCTTTGTCATCTTTTGTTTTCTTTCTGGGTTAATAGTTTTTCAGCAGTACTTAGGATATAGCCTGAATGATTTCTTTTAGAGAGTGCCCTACAAGTCCATCTAAGTAGCAATAATAAGAACTCAACATCCTAGGTTTATGAGCATGAAAGTTATTGTTAAAAGCCTTTTTGGGGAGTACATTAAAAATGTGTATATGGAAAATATTGTAAGCAGGAATGAATGTAGTGGAAAAATCAACATAACCACTAGAATCACATGGGTTTTCATGGAAAATAAGAGAAAACTTTGAATTTTTCATTTGTTACACATTTCTTAGAATGACTTAACATTTTTATTTAAATTGCATATTAATTTTAACCACTTTCTCTGTTCAGTTGACTATTCCAACAATTGAATGTTTATGTTGAATATTAAATTATAATATGCTTTTCTTTTGGAAATATGATAATATTTTAAAGATATATTAGTAATATATTCTGTTATTCTTTGAAGATTTGGAGGGTAAAGCTTAGAAATGCAAATGGCAATCTAAAATGTTGGAGTTTCTTTTTTTCCTCCAATGGCAGCAATCTTAAGGGATAGAGAATTGCTGGACCTTAATCAGATCATGGAAGCTTAGTAGTATGACATGCATTGGGTACTTAAAAATTGGGGGATAAGTTCATTTTAACTTATAAATGAAATCATTTAAAATTAAATATTTGAGTTTTGAACTAAGTGTCTAAAGCTTTAGAATCATTGTGCTTAACTCAATTAGTCAAATATTAATATTTTT
>CAUYPO010098716.1:0-13255 GCA_963574435.1 Cheirogaleus major | reverse complement strand
CGGCAGGCAGGTGGGGGCTGGGCCCAGCCACTCAACCACAGGGCACCTCCAGAGCTGAGGTTTCCTTTGTGTCTCATGCCCAGCCTTCTCTGCCAGGATCTTCTTTCTCCTCCAGAGACCTCCAAGGGAGCCCTGTGCCCCCATATCTTGAGTTCTCCCCAGCCCTGGAGGATTGGAGTTCCCTCTAATTCTGCAGTCCCCAATCCCCGGAGCCGTGGACTGATTCTGGTCTGTGGCCTGTTAGGAGCCGGCTGCACAGCAGTGAGCGAAACCTCGTCTGTATTTGCAGTGGCTCCCCATCGCTCGCATAACTGCATAAGCTCCGCCTCCTGTCAGATCAGCAGCGGCACTAGATTCTCACAGGAGCACAAACCCTGCTGTAAACTGCGCATGCAAGGGATCTAGGTTGCGGCTCCTCTTGAGAATCTAATGCCTGATGATCTGAGGTGGAGCTGATGCCAGCACTGGGGAGGGGCTGCAAATACAGATTATTATTAGCAGAGAGGTTTGACTGCACAATGAACAAAATGCACTTGAATCATCTCGAAACCATCCCCCCAACCCTGGTCAGTGGAAAAATTGTCTTCTGTGAAGCCAGTGCCTGGTGCCAGAAAGGTTGGGGACCGCTGCTCTAATGAACTGTGAGATGTGAATCTGAGGCTGGGGCCAGGGAAGCACCTGTGCCCAGCCTTCTGCCGCTCCTGTCTGCTCCAAGGTGGGGATGCCTTCCTTGTTGAAGTTGTCATTCCCTGGACTGTGACCTTCTTCCAGAAGGACACTAGCTCATCAGGAAGGTCTGTTCTTGGGGCTCAGCCTGGATGGGCCTGGAGAGACATACTGAGGAATTTGCCGTTACCAGTAACAGTAACAGGCAGAATTTGTTGGATGATTGGCGTGTGGCAAGAACTGTGCTCAAGCACTTCATCTGCGCCATCTCACATTGACCCTGCGAGGGAGGTACTGGCATCGTCCCATCTTACAGATGAGGAAACTCCAGCTTTTCACCGGGAGGGGCTTGCCTAAAGCCACCAGCCGGTGACTGCTGGCGCTGGGACCTCAGCCCAGGCTGCCTCCCTCCTGACCACCTTACTGCCTCTGCAGGGGCCACTGCTGGGGGTTTCTGACTCTACGGGAGTGGACAGAAGCCTGGGCATGTTAAGACCCCAGGCTGGGCTGGGCGCCATGGCTCACGCCTGTAATCCTAGCACTCTGGGAGGCTGAGGCGGGTGGATCGTTTGAGCTCAGGAGTTCGAGACCAGCCTGAGCAAGAGTGAGACCCCGTCTCTACCAAAAATAGAAAGAAGTTAATTGGACAGCTAAAAATATATAGAAAAAATTAGCTGGGGATGGTGGCGCATGCCTGTAGTCCCTGCTACTCAGGAGGCTGAGGCAGGAGGATCCCTTGAGCCCAGGAGTTGAGGTTGCTGTGAGCGAGGCTGATGCCACGGCACTCTAGCCAGGGCAACAGAGTGAGACTCTGTTTCAAAAAAAAAAAAAAAATCTAATATATGATGTTCAGTCTGGAGAAATAGAAGTCTGACATCTGAAGACCAACTTTACTCCTCATATCCCACAGTGACATAGTCTCATTATATATTATTAAATGAATGGTGTGGCAAAAACTGGATCTGAATTTAGGTCTAACTCCCAAACCCATTTTCAGTTGCCTTTGTTGTTGTTGTTGTTGTTGAGACAGAGTCTCACTGTGCATCCCTGGATAGAGTGCAGTGATGCCATTATAGCTCACTGCAAGCTCCAGCTCCTGGGCTATAAGAGATCCTTTGGCCTCAGCCTGCGGGGTAGCTGGGACTGCAGGCGCTCACTGCAACACCCAGCTGGGTTTTGTTGTTTTGTGTATTTGTTTGTTTGTTTGTTTTTCTTTTCTCTTTGTTAAAGATGGGATCCTGCTGTTGCTTAGGCTGGTGTTGAACTCCTGAGCTCAAGCTATCCTCCTGTCCCAGCCTCCCAGAGAGCTAGGATTACAGGTGTGAGCCACCCCACCCAAACCCATTTTCTTTTCAATTGGCCTTGATGTCCTCATAAGCATTCCTTTCCCAATCCCATGCAAATTACTCTCTGAGAAGAATAAATGCTAGTAAGTAAAATAGTAAGCTCTCATTTATGTGCAAAGCTGAAGCACAAGCCTTCCATAAATGTTAAATAACAATGGCAATATCCACCAGTGGCACTGTGCTTAGAATTTATAGAACCATGCAGAATCCCAGGGGATGGGAATAAACCACTGAAGTCATCAAGTCCAAGGATTTTCAAACATGTTCAGGTAGTAGAGCTCCTAAGAAGTCACAGTGCTCTTTGCAAAACATCACAGATTACTAACAGCTAATATCATTATATAAACTATCAATGATTCTACTAGCACACACAGCATAGTGTAATGGGAAGGATCAGGATTTCAAGTCTCACAGATCTGACTTTTCCACTTACTAACTTGAGATCTTAAGTAAATTAAACTTTCTGTGCCTCTGATCCCTCATATGAAATATGGGGAAAGCAAATCCCTCTTGCAGGGTTGTTAATTACTTTTGAAATGTGCATATATACATATATGTAATATTTGTACCTTAAAAGATGGTAGCAACAGGTCCATAATTCCTTATCCAAATTTCTTGCAGCCAGAGTTGTTTCAAAATTAATTTTTTAAATTAAAAAATGTAATATGAGACATGTATCATATAAATAATACCCCTAGCTAAGTTTGAGGCAGTACTCTATAACTTAACACTTTATATTTCTGTGGAGTTTGCACCAAAATTATTAAAAATATATTTGGTTTTCAAACTATTTTGAATTTAGTTACGATTTTGGATCTGTGGATAAGGGACTGTAAATATGTGTTATTATTTAAAGATGATATGACTACTATATGTTTCAGGTCTTCATAGGTTAAGAAAATATGTATTTTTTTAAATGAGGGATGCTTTTGGTGCCCCACCCAGATTTTTGTTACCAGCTGTTGCACCCATGCTCCAGCTGCCACCAGTATTGGCTGATAGAGACAACTCACAACTGTCCCCTTCTTGGAGACTCACCCTCAACCAGACAGGAGCCCACTCTCTCTCTTCGTGGTGAGAGAAGGGAGGAGAAGACCTGTCAATGACTGTCTAACACAGTCCCTTGTGTCAAGGGCCTAATTTTGGGTTGCAGTTCTTGTGTCAGAATTTCCCTGTGGGATTAGACTCAAGCTGGTCTTGGAATGTGCACTCTTCCTTACCTTTTTCCACTGCCCTGTGCTCCTTCCATCTCTCCTCTTTTCCTAAGAGCAAATCCTTCAATAAGTCACTTGAATCAGAATCCCTATCTCAGGCTCTGCTTCTAGGGAACCTAACCTAAGACATTTGGTACCAAGATTGGTCCTAGAAAGCAGACCTAAGGATGGGATGCTGGAGTTGGATCACACCAGGACTGGATGGCAATGTGTTGGGTGGAATACAAGGGTCCCTGGCATGTTATAGATGGAATTGCAAAGACTTTCACCTGTAGTGAACTGGGTGGAATACAGGTGGAATGACGGGGATGCTCAGTCTAGCTGGTGCAATGTTTCAGGCATTTAAGAGATATATGGGAAATAGCAATTATAAGAATTGTGGAAGTGTCTGTTGCTAAATGCCATGGCTTAACTTATGAAAGAAAATGACAGGCTCCAATATATTGATCAATAATTTAAAGCAGGCTGGGCAAGGTGGCTCACGCCTGTAATCCCAGCACTTTGGGAGGCGGAAGTGGGAGGATTGCTTGAGCCCAGGAGTTTGAGGTTGCAGTGAGCTGTGATGCCACCACTGCACTCTAGCCTGAGCAACAGAGACTCTGTCTCCTCCAAACAAACAAACAAACAAACAAACAAAAAACTCAAAACAATTTAAATCAAAGGACCTTACTGGTAGTATTTCTTTTAAAAAAAATTTTTGAGACAGGGTCTCACTTAGGGGCAAGATAGATGGACTGTTCGTTGTATATAACTAAAAGATTTCAAGAATGGATGAGCAGACAAAAAGATAAATACTGTATGATTCCACTTATTTGAGCTATCTAAAGTGGTCAAATTCATGGAAACAGAAAGTAGAATGGTGGTTGCTAAGGGCTGGCTGGGGGGAGGGAAATGGGGAGTTGTTTAATTGGCATAGTTTCAGTTTTGTAAGATGAAAAATTCTAGAGATCTGTTGCACGAGAATATGAATATACTTAACACTATGAACTATATACTTAAAAATGGTTGAGATGGTAAATATAACTTGTTTTAAATTATTTAAAAAAAAAAAAAAAAAAAGAATGAGGAGAAGGCTGAGATTAGCTGCCCTACTGGAAAGTCACAAATCTTTGCCTGTTTTCAGACCTAGAAGCCATCAACTAAAGGAGAAACCAGGCCCCCATAAAGAAGGACCCTGCTAAATAACCCAAGTATATATAGTAGTGATTCCTTCAGTTCTTCCCCAGAGGGACCTATTGTCATTTATTCAGATAACCCTACACTACAGTAAGGAAAATATCCAGATCTTTTAGGGTTGTTGGAAATAGGGTCCAAGTTAACACTGATACCTGGGGATCTAAACCATCAGCATAGTCCCTCTATTGGAATAAGAGTATATGTGGGAGTAATAAATGGAGTCCTGGCTCAGGTCTGTATCACAGTGGTTCCACAATGTGCAGGGACCTACCCAGGTTTTTCCCCCGTTCCTGAATGTATGATTGGAATGAGCATACATAGAACTTGTGGAACTCTCACTGTAGACTAAGAGCTACTGTAGTATTAAGAAAGGCCAAGTAGAAGCCCCTGAAACTGCTCCCTAACAATGGCCAAGATAATAAATCAAAAGCCTATCACATTCCAGTGCAATGATGTTTAGTCCCTCCCTCAAAACTTTAAAGAATGCAAGAATCATGATCCCTATGATATTCACATTTAATTCAATAGTCTAGCCTCTGTAAAAACGGATGGATATGGAAGATGACAAGTAGACTAATGCAAACTTAATCAAGTAGTGGCTCCAACTATACCTGCTATGCCAGATGTGATATCTTTCTAGAGGAGATTACACAGGCTTAGGTACATGACGTGCAGCCATTGAACTGGCAAATGTATTCTTTTCCACAACTATCTGGAAGAAGAATCTCATAGGATAGACAATAGTACACATTCATGGTCTTGCCCTAATATTGTGTTCATTCACATGCTGTCTGTCATAATATAGTCCAGAGGGACTTGAACTGTTTGGCCATTTTGCAGAACATCATCACTTCAGTCCAGTATATCAATGCCATCTTGTTAATTGTACCTGAAAGGCAGCAAGTGGCAAGTACTCTGGATGCCTTGGTAAGGCACATGCACTTCAGAATGTGAGGGAGAAACTATTCTCAGTGATATTTTTAGAGGTTCAGTGATCTGGAGCATCCCAGGACATTCACTTCAAAGTAAGGAAAAAGCCATTGCACACTGCACCTATTACCACCGAGAAGGAAACACATTTGGCAAGTCTCTTTGGGTTTTGGAGACCACAGATTCTGCAATTGGGAATTGCACTGGATACCGAAGGTTGGTAGCTTTGCCTGGGGCCCAAAGCAAGAAAAGTCTCTGAAAGATCAAGAGTGAGGTATGAGCAACATTGCTGTTTGGGCTATATGACTCATTAAATTCTATGATACTTGAGGAATCTGGGATAGAGAGAATGACACCTTGTAAAACCTCTGGCCACCATGTGGCTCAGATATTTGGTCGTTTATGCATTTTCAAATTTAATAGATTCAACATTTACCTAATATGTACCTACCATATGCCAGACCTTGTGCTGGACACCGAAGACACAAAGATATAATAAAACCTATTCCCTGTTCCCAAGTAGCTCAAAGTCTAATTTTACTCTTAACTATTTGCATGCTATTTAATTCATCTACTTTTTTATTTTTAAAATTTTTTTATGTGTAAACTCAATCCTAGGACACAACCACTTTTTTATTTCCCTAGCATTTGCTAGGATTCAAGTGATAATGAAAAGGGGCCAAATGGGGGAAAATTTGGGAACAATTTTATTAACTAAAAATATACTTCAAATTGGGCCAAGACCATTATGATTGTATGTGAACAGGCTATATTAGTCATGCTTTAACAATAAAAATATTATTTCCTCAAAATAAAAATATCCCAGATACCTCAAGTATTTACTGAGCGCCTTAACTGGGTGCTATGTATTTCACATACATTTAATTTCCCCAACAATTCTGCAAAGTTACTAACATCCCTCACTCTCCACGTGAGAAAACTGAAGTTCAGGAAGTTAAGTAAATCACGCAAGTCACATATGGAGTGGTACGTGTACAGCTAAGATTTGAATATAGGGCACCCCAAATCCTCTGCTTTTTCCTTAACACCATACTTCTTTCATAGTAGTCTGAAAATACCTGATCTATTTTCTCCTCCCCCTCCTCCTCATCTCACTCTGTTGCCTGGGCTAGAGTGCTGTGGTGTCAGCCTAGCTCACAGCAACCTCAAACTCCTGGGCTCAAGCGATCCTCCTGGCTCAGCCTCCCAAGTAGCTGGGACTACAGGCATGCGCCACCATGCCTATCTAATTTTTTTTCTATGTATTTTTAGTTGGCCAATTAATTTCTTTCTATTTTTAGTAGAAATGGGGTCTTGCTCTTGCTCAGGCTGGTTTCGAACTCCTGACCTTGAGCGATCCACCTGCCTCGGCCTCCCAGAGTGCTAGGATTACAGGTGCGAGCCACTGCCCCGGCCATCAACTTCTTCATTTAACACTGATTTTCCACTTGAAGCCCTCCAGTGACAGCTCTTCAAAGCAGTCCTTTTCATCTATGATCAGGAAATTCTGTAAAGGACATTCAAATGTCCTTGTTTTAAGATCAATGAGTTGGCAAGGAAGTCTCTTAAGCTGGCTTAAACAAAGTGATAGTGGCAGGGGGAGGTGTTTTTAAGAACACAAAGATTTCAATGGCAAGTTAGCAACGTAGGAACAGAAAAAAGGACAGCTAGGCATCATGGAGCCAGAAATTCTGAAATCATTTTCTGAGGCTGTTCTCTCTCCAGGCTTGTCTATTAGTTCAGCTTCATTCTTACCAGCTTCCACTGCTTGCATATGGCCCAACATTAGTGCTCTAGCTCCATCCTACATGACCATTCAGTTCAAGAATCCATTACCACCTGAATCAGTCTTTTTTAGTACACAATCCTTAGAAATAAATGGATTGGCCCAGCTCTTCGTCTATGGATTGGATCTGGGGTCATTGTTCTACCCTTGGTCTGATCACCTACAACTGGGATGGAGTCACATCTTGCAAAAATGGCTATGTAGGTTTCTTGAGAAGGATCTGTGCATGTAAAACAATTCAAGAGGTGGTGTGATCTGGCCTAAATATGCTATAACAACCTTGTCTCAAAAACATAAAGATAGGATGAAGGTCCTTTTCTTCTATGACACTTAAAAAGAGTCTGTAGCACTCGGTTCTTGGTACGATCTTTTATTTTTTGAGTGTATGCTGTTTTCTAACAACTGTAAAGCCATAGAGTTAGGGATTTGTGTCCATCTATCTCTGACTCCTCAGAGCACTTACTCAAGGGCTTTCAACACCGTGACCTTGGGAATGACTTGTTGCTGAGGTAAACTGTGTCCATAGTGTTTGTGATAGTATGCTGACTACAGCTGGGTATGCTTATTACAGTTGGCTGATCTTTCAACATGGGGTTCCCAGAGGCATGCCAACAGGGTTTTTTTTCTTTTCATTGTAGTAAAATATATATAAAATTTTATTTTAACTTTTTTTTTTTTTGAGACAGGGTCTCGCTCTGTCACCCAGGCTAGAGTTCAGTGGTGGGATCATAGCTCACTGCAATCTCCAACTCCTGGGTTCAAGCTATCCTCCTGGCTCAACTTACCAAGTAGGACTACAGGCATGCACCACCACACAGCCCATTTTAACCATTTCTGAGTATATAATTCACATTGTTGTACAACCATCACCACTATCCATCTTCAGAACTTCTTCATCATCCCAAACTGGAAGCTCTGTAGTCATTAAACAATAACTCCCAATTTTCTCCCCTTCTATACCTTAGTAATTCTTTCCATTTCTATAAATTTATCATTCTAAGATACCTCATGTAAGTGGAATCATAACTTGTCCTTTTTTTCTTATTTTACTGAGTGTAACATCTTCAAAGTTCATCCATGTTGTAGTGTGTGTCAGAATTTCCTTCTTGTCAAAGGCTGAATAATATCCCCTTACATGTACCTACTACTCTTTATCTATCCATCCATCCATCCATCCATCAGGGGACACCTGGGTTGCTTCCACCTTTTCACTATTGTAATGCTACTATGAACATGGGTGTACAAATATCTGTTGGAATTCCTGTTTTCAATTCTTTTGGATGTATATCTAGAGGCAGAATTGCTAGATCATTTGATTAATTTCTACATTTAACTTTTTGAGGGACCTCTGTCCTGTCTTCCACAGTGATTACACCATTTTACATTCCCACCAGTAATGTACAAAGGTCCCAGTTTCTACACATCCTAACACTTATTTTTTTATAACCATCCTAATAGATGTGAACTGTTAACTCATTTTGATTTTGATTTACATTTCCCTAATGATTAGTGATATTGAGCACCTTTTCATATGCCTATTCGTATATCTTTAGAAAAATGTCAAGTCCTTTTCCCATTTTTTAATTGGGTTCTTTTTTGTTGTTGAGTTATATAAGTTCTTTATATGTTCTGAATATTAATATTTTTGATTACTAATATTACTCCTGTATCAGATATTTGATTTGCAAAATTTGATTTTCCCCCATTCTGTGGGTTGCTTTTTCTCTTTCTTGTGTCCTTTATACAAGTTTTTAATTTGTAGTCCAATTTATCTAGCCAAGCAATGACTGCCAAATTTAACATCATAAAGCTTTCCCTTGTTTTCTTCTAGGCTTTAGTTTTATATATTAAGTTTTAGTCTTTGATCCATTTTTACTTAATTTTTGCTTATGGCGTTAAGGACCCAACTTCATTCTTTTCCATGCAGATATCCAGTTTTCCCAGTACCACTTGTTTAAAAAAAACATCTTTTCTCCATTGAATGGTCTTAGCATCCTTCTTGAAAATTATCTGGCCATACATGCAAGGGTTTATTTCTGGCCTCTATTCTATCCCATTGGTGTATATATGTCTTTATGCCAGTATAACACTGCTTTGATTGCTGTAGCTTTGTAGTAACTAAGTAAGCTTTCAAATCGGGAAGTGAGTCCTCCAGCTTTTTCAACTATTTTGGCTACTCTGGGTCTCTTCAGAGTCTATATGAATTCTTGGATGGGTATATATGTACATATTTGTAGAGAAAGGGTCTTGCTACATTGCCCAGGCTGGTCTTGAACTCCTGGCCTCAAGCGATCCTCCTGCCTCAGCCACCCGAAGTGTTAGGATTACAGGCGTGAGCCATTGTGCCCAGCCATCATTAGGATTTTGACAGTGATTTCATTCAATGTGTAGATCACCTTGGGCAGTATTGACATCTTAACATTATGTCTTCCAGTACATGAACACATGATGTCTTTCCATTTATGTATGTCTTGCTTAATTTCTTTCAGCAATGTCTTGTAGTTTACAGTGTATATGTTTTATTGGCATCATTGGTTAAGTTTATTTCTAAGTATTTTATTTGTTTTATGCTATTGTAAATGGAATTATTTCCTTACTTTCATTTTTGGATTGTTCATTGTTAGTACACAGAAATGCAATTGATTTTTGTGTGTTGATTTTGCATCCTACAACTTGGCTGAATGTATTAGTTTTATGTGTGTGGAATAGTTTGATTTTTAAACACAAAGTGTGGCTGTAGGATAAATTCATCACCTTGTTCAAGTCTATATTTTCATATGTAACCCAATAATTTTTACTAAATGCTGCCATCAAAGATCCTGAGATATGCAGCATATCGTTATTAGCTTTATAAAAGTCAACTCCTGAATATATGCAGAAATTACATACCCTACATTTCATTAAAAAAGAAAATCCTCAAACTTACATCCTGAACAATCCTTATGATGACAGGTCTGACTTTCAGGCTAATACTGGGTGATATTAATTTGAATTTGATGAGGATATTTGAGAGGCTGTGCACACATAATTTTCATTTCAATAAGTATTTGTTGAATGGTATGGGGTGATGTTTAGAATTTAGATTCTGGAATTTGATAACTACATTAGAATCCTAGTTCTCTTACCAATTAGTTGTTTGACTTTTGGCAACTTCCCCAAACCATTTTTTGTTCCTCTTTAAAACTGAGATCATAATATCTGCCCCACCAGATTGCTTGAGAATTAAATAACTGTATTTAATTGCAGTCAGTAAGAGTTATTATGATCTTGAGCACACTACATGTTGTGCATTATGCTAGATGTTGGGGATAAAGACATATGACATCTACCATCAAGGTGCTCATGATCTAGATGAGAAAGTGTAATGAAAATCAAATAATCTTTTTTTTTGAGGCATGGTTTGGCTCTGTTGCCCAGGTTGGAGTGCAGTGGCACAACTGTAGCTCACTGCAGCATTGAACTCCTGGGCTCAAGTGATCCTCTTTTGTACCTGGGATTACAGGTACGAGTCACTGTACCTGGCCAATTCGAATAATCTTAATACTGTACTATGGCAACAGAATGGCATGTTGGAAATAAATGTAAGGCTATGATGTGCTCATATATGAAACTTAGGGAGTCTGACTCCTGTGTAGAGGGTTGGAGAAAGTGAATTATAAACAAGACTAATAAGGAGGCTACAATCCAGGCAAACTCTGTGGCATAGCAATACAGGTTGAAAGTCAGTGTAGAATGGAGCCTTTCTGCGCCTAGAACCATGAGCTCCAGAAAGCGACTTTCTGCCATGGCTTGGTAGATAACACACTTTAATATTTTCTCATTTTCATCTTAATCATTTAGAAGATTCAAAGTAATTGTTTGATTCTCAGGCACCATTTTACAGAGGAAACTGAGGCTCAGAGAACAAGGCTACTGCTGCACTATTAACAGGGGTACTATTCACATTGTAATCTATGAAAACGGCCCCTTCTGGAACACAAATATGAATGGTCCTGAAGCTGTACACTGCAGCAGCCCTGTTGGAGAGGTTACAGTGTAACAGTAGATAGTGGAATTGATCTCTATCTAAAAACCTGTGCTCTTCTCACTATACTATTTCTTATTATGATATCTTATTTATGGGTACTTAGGGTTAAACACTGAATTAAAACAAATTAAACACATCCCAGATATAGGTTTTTCTCAAGAACATGATATGCTTATTAAAATGAATTTAGTGGAATCTTGTAAGTACTAGTTAGTTAACAACAACAAATTAAGGTGCTTGATGTATTCTTAAAACATTAGTTAATAGGAAAAATAAGGGTAAAACAGATTTAAGGGCCCATTTACTTTGGGCTTGCCCAAAACAGTTATAAATGAGGAGTTTTATGAAAGCCTAAAAGGACTAACCACAAAAATTAAGATCATGAATCAATTTTCTACAGACAATTCTTGAATTATCTTAATATTTTAAAACCATTTTCCCCAGGAAGTGATTTGTAATTGTTATCTTGGCAAAAAATACCTAATCTTAGTAAAAAGTACATATTTAGCAATTAGTTCTTCATATATAAAAAACTATTTAATTCATATTTATACCAAGAACACTGTAATTCACAAAATTTTCATCCATACTCTTATCCTATGCCTACCCCTGCTAAAGGCAGGAATATTTTTTTCTGCAGAGGATTTCTTTGATGCTGTCAAAGACAGGCTAGCTATTAAGAATTGTTGTCAATAAGATAAAAGGGCTGACCAGAGATCCTCTGGGTAAGTAGCTAAAATATGATCAAAAGGAGAAAAGCAGAAGTGCACATACACAAAGATTTATGGTTATCAATAAAAATAAAGACATCTCTGAACAGATGGTAGAATCCCTTCCTTGAAAATTTTCAGAAATGAGGTTCACAGAACTGCACGAGAAACTTTAGATACAGAAACATCTTATTTGACTGATGATGAATTTTAGAGTGTTAGGTGACCTGCCCATGATCACAAAATTAATGCCAGAGTCTGGACTAGAACACAAGTCTCCTGACTTCTGGACATGTGCTCTTTTTTTCATTAACTACACTGCTGATCTTTATTTCTTTCTAGCCACTTGAAGCGGTCCCCCTAACTCTTTCTGCTCCACAATTTGCCCCTTTGGGATAACCAGAGGAACAGAATTCTGGACTATGTAGACCATATAGAGCTACTGACCTAACAATGAATGAGACATTATTTCAAACAATGACCATACTAAAATTCATTTGTGATGGGGAATAGAAGAGTAATACAAAAGAAGGAAATTCTGTAGACAATAAGAGAAGCACAAGAGGAAATATTCTCCTCTTTTGTACTGTTATTTTATTACTGTTATTTTATTTTGTTAAGTCCATATATTATATAAAACATAACAGGAAAAATGAACAAATTTATAAAATAAATTGAGGTGTCTGGATGAAAAAAATACAAAAGCTTTGCCTTCATGTCTATAGATCTCTCAATAGTTTGTTGGTCTTGCACTTTAGATATCAAATAAAGATATCTAGCTTGACACAAAAGTTGGTATGCTGCAAAGTTAAGCCGTAGTTAGTTTGATGATGGGCCAGGAAATGATAGATTTTCTAAATCTTATCCTTAACATTGGCTATAACAAATGCTGATATAGCAAAATGCAAGCTTTTATCAGACAGCAAGAGGGAAACTTGAGTGAATGAATGCAACTTACCTCCAAGTCCTCTGAAAGGAGGTGAAAAAATAAATACTGTGTTTTACCAGTGCTCCCCCCAAAACATTATTCTAAGCATGCAGGAGGGTGTTGTGAGCAGCTACAATAGTAAGATCCAACCCAGAGGTAGGTTCATGGCCAAGAGTAGGACAGTGGTTGAAGAAATCCTCCTAGGGCCAGTACCATTTCACAGAATGCCCATTTGTGCTGGGGGATGAGTTTATGGCCTATTTTCTTCTGATTCAAAAGGACATTCCCAATTTCAACCTTGCTGAAAAAGAGGCATTTTTGCACCTGCTATTAAGAACAGCTAGGATATAGGATAAGGCTGGCATTAAATTATTTAGCAAGCACATGCTAGCTATTCCAGTTTGAAATCTACCACACTGTAAAATCAACAGGAAATGCTGAAGATGAAGCTGTTGTTCCTCAAGATGAGGGA
>CAUYPO010098715.1:0-30757 GCA_963574435.1 Cheirogaleus major | reverse complement strand
GCACTCTAGCCAGGGCAACAGAGTGAGACTCTGTCTCAAAATAAAATAAAATAAAATAAAATAAAATAAAATAAAATAAAAAAGAACCTCAACAAACTAGAAATAGAAGGATATGTCCTCAACATAATAAACACCGTATGTGAAAAGCCATGGCCAACATCATACTGGCAAAAGCCTGAAAGCTTTTCCTCTAATATCAGGAACAAGACAAATATGTCTGCTTTCACTGCTTACCTACAACCTAGTAATAGAAGTCCTAGCCAAAGAAATTCAGCAAGAAAAATAAATAAAAGACATCGAAATTGGAAAAGGACTAAAATTATCTTTGTTTGCAGATGACATATCTTATATGTAGAAAACTTTAAAGATTCCACAAAAAAACTGTTAGAGTTAATAAGTGAATTCAGCAAAGGTGCAGGATACAAAATCAACAGGCAAAAATCAGTTGTGTTTCTATACACTAACAATGAACAATCCAAAAAATAAATTAAGAAAACAATTTCCTTTATAATAGCAATAAATAATAATAAAATACTTAGGAATAAACTTAACCAAAGAGGTGAATGACTTATACACTGGAAATTATAAAATGTTGCTGAAAGAAGTTAAAGAAGACACAAATAAATGGAAAGATATCATGTGCTCAAGGGTTAGAAGACTTAATTTTGTTAAGATGACAATATTATCCAAAATAACATAAAATCAATGCAATCTTTATCAAAATCCCAATGACTTTTTTGCAGAAATATAAAATTTTATTCTAAAATTCATATAGAATCTTGAGGGACCCCAAATAGCCAAACAATCTTTAAAAAGAAGAACAAAACCAGGATGGAGAACCTCCTTCCAGTGCCTGAAAAGAGTTATATTGAGGGAGTACAATTACAATCCAGCCACCCCTGAATCTACTCCCTTCTGGAACTTTTCAGTGAGTCAATAAATTCTTTACATAAAAAAAGAAGAAGAAGAAGAACAAAGTTGGAATTTTCACAATTCTTCTTTTCAAAACTTACTACAAAGCCATGGTAATCAAAACAATGTGGTACTGGCATAGATATAAACAGACTTACGGAAGAGAATAGAATAAAGAGCCCAGAGATAAACCTTTACATATATGGTCAAATGATTTTCAAGAAGGGTGCCAAGACCATTGATTCAGGTAAAGGACAGTGCTTTCCACAAATGCTACTGGGAAAACTTGATATTCACAGGCAAAAGGATGAAGTTGGAGCCTTACCTTATACCATAGACAAAAATGAACTCAAAATGGGAGACCTAAACATAAGAGCTAAAACTATAAAACACTTACAAGAAACAATAAGGACAAAAGCTTCACAACATTGGATTTGGCAATGATTTCTTGGATATGACACCAAAAGAACAGGCAACAAAAAATTGAACTTCATCAAAATTAAAACTTTTATGTATCAAAGGATACTACCAACAGAATGAAAAGGCAGCACACAGAAAGGGAGAAAATATTTGTAAATCGTATATTTGATAAGGGATTGATACCAAAATATATAAAGAATATATAAGGAATTCCTATAAGTCAACAACAAAAAGCTAACAATTAAAAAATGGGCAAAGAACTTAAATAGACATTTCTCCAAAGATATACACATGGGAAATAAGCATAAAAAAAGATGTTCGGTGGACATGGTGGTTCATGCCTGTAATCCTAGCACTTTGGGAGGCTGAGACAGGAGGATTGCTTGAGGCCAGGAGTTCAAGTCAGGAATTCAAGACCAACCTGAGCAACATAGCAAGACCCTGTCGCTACAAAAATTTTTTTAAAAATCAGCCAGTTATAGTGGCGACAGCCTGTAGTCTCAGCTAGCTACTCAGAAGACTGAGGCTGAGGCAGGAGGATCAATTGAACTCAGGAGTTGGAGGCTGCAGTGAGCTATGATGATGCCACTGCACTCTAGCGCAGGCAACAGAGTGAGACCTTTTCTGAAAAAAAAGAAAGAAAGACAGAAGAAAGAAAGAAAGAAAGAAAGAAAGAAAGAAAGAAAGAAAGAGAGAGAGAGAGAGAGAGAGAGAGAGAGAGAGGAAGGAAGGAAGGAAGGAAGGAAGGAAGGAAGGAAGGAAGGAAGGAAGGAAGGAAGGAAGGAAGAGAAAAGATGTTCAACATCACTAGTAATTATCAATGCAAATTAAAATCACAATGAGGTACCACTTTACACCCATTAAGGTGACAATTATCAAAAAACAAAACAGAAAATAACAAGTGTTGGTGAGGACATAAAGAAAGGTGGAACCCTCGTGCATTGCTGGTGGGAGTGTAAAATGGTGCAGCCACTATGGAAAACAGTATGGTGATTCATCAAATATTATAAATAGAGGCTGGTTCAAGTGCAGTGGTGTTTACAACTAATTGAACACAACCAGTTCCAGATTTCTTTGTTCTTCCTCTACTCCCACTGGTTCACTAGCCTAAGAAAGAAAGAAAGAAAGAAAGAGAGAGAGAAAGAAAGAGAGAAAGAAAGAAAAAGAAAGAAAGAAAGAAAGAAAGAAAATTATACATGGATATAATCTAGCATATCCACTTCTGGGTATACACCCAAAAGAAGTGAAAGCAAGGACTTGAATAGATATTAGTACAACCATGTTCATAGCAGCATTAATTATAATAACCAAAAGGTGGAAGCAACCTAAGTGTCTTTCAATGGATGAATGGACAAATTGTGGTATAGACATATGATGGAATATTATTCAGCCTTTAAAAAGAATGAAATTTTGACATGTTACAACATGGATGGACCTTGAAGATAGTATGCTAAGTGAAATGAACCAGTCATGAAAGGACACATATTTTATGATTCCGCTTATAAGAGGTTCCTAAGATTAGTCAATTTCACGGAAAGAGGAAGTAGAATGGTGGTTGCCAGATACTTGGGAAGGGGTAAATGAAGACTTAGTGTTTAATGGGTACAAGTTTCAGATGGAAAGATGAAAAAGTTCCAGAGGTAAATGGTGGTAATGGTTGTACAACAATGTAAATGTACTTGATGCTTCAGAACTGTATACTTAAATATAGTTCAAATGGTAAATTTCATGTTATATATATTTTATCACAATAAAAAAATATCAAGTGAGGTAAATAACTTTCCCATTTTGTAGTTGAAAAATGTAAAGCCTATGAAGATTAAGTGACTTTACACAGTTAGGAACTGGAAATGGTATTGAAATCTAAGGCTTTTAACACCAGTGCTTGTGTTCTTTCTACAACACCAGTGCTTGTTTTTTTAAGTAAAATTTAGGTACAGTGAAATGCATAAATTTAAAGTGTACAATTTAAGGAGTTTTGATAAATTTATATACTAGTGTATAAAACACATTTCCATGAACCCAGAGAGCACCCCCATCCCCTATAGACAACCATTATCCTTATTTCTGTCACCATAGGTTAGTTTTACCTGTTCTTCTGACAGGGAAAAACCCCCACCCAGGGGCCCCATGGCTGAACTCACTGTAGATTGGATACTTTTTGAATCCCACTGCTGATTGGATGTTAAAGCTTGTTGCTGATTGGATGCTTTTTGAATCCTACCAAGGGTATAAAAACTGGAGGAGAACAAGAAAGTGGGGCTCTGAATTTGGTGGCATGCCCCTCTGAGCCCGCCAAGGCTGATTCTCCGACTCTCCGTGTGCCGCTCCGTTCTTTCCACAGTCAATCGCTGTAACACTTGCTGTTAACACTTGCTGGAACACTTCAACTTCACGTAAATGGAACCATTCAGAATGTACTCTTTTGTGTCTGACTTCTTTGACCCAACATAATGTTTTAATATTCATCTATGTTGTAGCTTGGATCAGTAATTCATTCTTTTATTGCTGAAGACTATTCCATTTTGTCACTATCTCACAATTAGTTTATTCTTTCTCTAATTGATAGGCGTTTGGCTTGTTGCCAGTTGTTGGCTATTATGAATAAAATGGCTATGAACATTTTTGTGTGAATCTTTGTATGAATATATTTTCATTCTTCTTCTCATGTGACTTGCTTCAGCCAATGGGACAGTAGCAACCTTCAGGAAAGCTGTCTTTTTTTTTTTTTTTGAGACAGAGTCTCACTCCATTGCATGGGCTAGAAGAGTGCAGTGGCGTCATTATAGCTCACTGTAACCTCCAACTCCTGCCTTTGCCTTCCCAGTAGCTTGGCCACTTTCTCTCTTTAAACCTTGCCACTACCGTGAGAGTGGAGCCGAGTAATCACAGATAAAGCCTTCTAGACTAGCCAACCTCCAGCCAATCCTGCAGTTGTTTGTGGATTCGTTACAAAGTCCAGGTGAGATTAGCTTAGCCCAGCCCAGCCCAGATCAACAGAATTGCCCAGGTGACCCATAGAGTCATGACAAGTAATAAATAGTGGTTCCTTTAAGCCAGTGAGCTTGGTGATGGTTTGTTATACAACATTATTGTGGCAATAGATAACTTATACACATCTGTATCATTTTTCTATTGATGCATAACAAATTACCAGAAATTTAGTGAATTAAAATAACACAAGGCCAGCACGGTGTCACACGCCTGTAATCCTAGTACCCTATGAGGTGGGAGGGTCGCTTGAGGTCAGGAGTTTGAGACCTACCTGAGCAAGAGTGACACCCCTTCTCTGCTAAAAATAGAAAAATTAGCTGGGCGTGGTAGCATGCGCCTATAGTCCCAGTTCCTCGGGAGGCTGAGGCAGGAAGATCCGAAAGAGCCCAGGACTTTGAGGTTGCTGTGAGCTAGGCTGATGCCACAGCACTGTAGCCCTGACAACAGAGCGAGACTCTGTCTCAAAAAACAAAGAGAGAGAGAATTGCTTGAGCCCAGGAATTTGAGGTTGCAGTGAGCTATGATGATGCCATTGCACTCTACCCAAGGCCACAGGGCAAGACTGTCTCTCACACACACACACAAAACTGCCCAAATCCAGGTATTATTTAGGCGGGCTCTCTGCTCAGTGTTTTAGCAGGCTAAAACAAGGTGTCAGCCAGGGCTATAATCTCATTTTAGGGTTGGAGTCCTCTTCCAAGTTCACTAGTTATTGACAGAATCTAATTTGCTACAGCTGTAGGACTAAGCCCCTCAGCTCTTAGCAACTACCCACCATTCCCTGCCACATGGCTTCCTGTACAACATGGCAATTTGTTTCTTCAAGTCCAACAGGTGTGCATCTCTGGTGCTTCAAATATCTCTGATTTTTTTCTGTCTCTGACCTCTAGACCCCTTTTCAATGAGCCAGATGATTAGGTCAGGTCCACTCAGGATAATCTTCCCTTTGATTAAATTAAAGCCAACTGATTAGGGGCCTTGTTACATCTCCAAAATCCCCCTACTTTCCCCATATGAGATAATAATCTAATCACAATTATATCCCATCATAATTACAGGTTCCACCCATACCTAAGGGGAGGGAATTTTATAGGATGCCTACCCCAGCAGATGGAAATCTTGAGGGCCCTCTTAGAATTCTGCCTACCACAATGTCCTAACCCAAGATACACAAACAATTTTTAAAGATAAAGAAATATTTTTTAGGCCGGGCGCGGTGGCTCACGCCTATAATCCTAGCACTCTGGGAGGCCGAGGTGGGTGGATCGCTCAAGGTCAGGAGTTCGAAACCAGAGCGAGACCCCATCTCTACTAAAAAAAATAGAAAGAAATTAATCGGCCAACTAAAAATACATAAAAAAAATTAGCCGGGCATGGTGGTGCATGCCTGCAGTCCCAGCTACTCGGGAGGCTGAGGCAGAAGGATCACTTGAGTCCAGGAGTTTGAGGTTGCTGTGAGCTAGGCTGATGCCACGGCACTCTAGCCCAGGGAACAGAGTGAGACTCTGTCTCAAAAAAAAAAAAAAAAAAAATTTTTATTGAGCACCAAAAATAAATTTATATAATATGCCATATTAACCCTCAAATGAACAACTATTTGAAGATTAATATCCTTTGTATATAACATGTAATTCAATTAGGCCTATTAAACTGACCAATGGAAGACTTGACTGTGGCCAGTGGTTGGTGGAGACGGGGTGCAAGGGAGTCATTCTTTGGCGGTGCATTCTTGTTTTGGTCAATTTTCACCAATTTTTCAACCTTTTAAGGGCTCATGGTTATCTTGCACTTAAACTGCACTTAAAAATAAGTTTGTAACACAGAAAAACTCATCTAGAGCAAAATAAAGGCTAAATATAAAAGTGCTTAGAAAAAATGAAAATGACATGCATGCACAATTGACTGAAGAGTCATAGAAGATACTACCTCTTCATTTCTCTCACTTGGCATATGCAAAACAAAACATTTTGTGTTTACCCAAACATACGGCACAATTTAAAGTTTTTCATATGATATTCTCTGGCTAAAATCTGCAGCACCAAGTAAAGTGGTGGGTATGTCTTTGCCTGAAGCTATATATAGTATTAAAACATTACTTCCTATGGCATACGTTTTTAGTATGTTTATAAGTGAAAAAGTCATAATATTGGGGAAAAAATGAGTCACTGACTAAAAAGTAAAATAATTTTTTAAGAGCCATTATGGCAAAAAGTTGTTAACTGAATGGTCATTATATGAGTTAAGTCTGTATTCCTCTCGCCTTAATTCCAGATCCAAAGCTCTTAATATAGATTTATGGAACCACATGTCCCATGTCCAATAAATAGGACAATTGAGCACAATTTACTAAGCAATCGTGTGTGTCTGCCAAAGCTTTAGATACATGATCTAATTAAAACCTTATTACCAGACACTGAGGATGAAATTGAGGTTTAGAAAGGTGAAGTAACTTGCTCAAGGTCATACAGCTAAGAATGAACAGAATTGGGATTTGAACCCAAGTCTGTTCAAGTCCAAAGCCTATTTTTTCTTAGCTGCCTCTTCTGTCAGTCTAAAACCATTTTGGTATATGGAAAAAACACTGTTCGGGGAGTACAAGACTACCTTTCACTCAAGTCTTGCCTTTGCCACTTAATAGCTGTTCACTTTTGTACAAATTTCTTCCCCCCCACCCATTAGTGAGACTGTTTATTTTTGTGTCTTTTTTTTTTTTTTTAATCAAAGTTCCCATACTGGTCCTGCTTCCATGAGTGGCTGCCACCAGGGGAAAAAGGAAGGGTCATCTCCCCAACACTCCATTTATACACAGAACTAAACAGACAAGCACAGAGTCACTATTGCGGTTAGAAGTTGGCAGCATGGGAAGGGATGGAACAGGTGAGGAGTAGGGCTGCTGCTAAAACAGTACAGGCCCCCCTCCCAACTGGGGTGTCTGGGGGGAATTTGGTCTGCTTCAACCCAAGAGAAATCAGAAGATCAAAAGCAGTTTGGAAAGGCCAGAACCGTCAGTGATGGAAGGAGGAGGAAAATCCAGGGGGTGGGAGGACTGTTCGGCAACTGGGGTTAAGGGATTGCCCTCCCCCGGCTGGGATCCCCCCAGCCCCTCCGGTATGGCAGGAAGGGGGCAGCCTGCAACCCCCAGGGGCAGGTCTGGGGCTGCCCGATGCTCCAGGCAGGAGTCAGAGGGGGCTCACAAAGCCTTGCCTTCCAGGGAGATGATGGCACTGCCCCCAGCTTCTCTGCCAGGGTGCAGCGGTCCGTGACCTCCTGATAGCAGTTTGCTTGTAATTCATGCTTGATCCCTGTCAGCTTCTTCTTGATGGTGTCCTTGGAGCTGGCATACATCATTTTGCTCTTAAGGAATGCACACTCAGGGGCTCAAAAGATAAACACCAGGTCCTCCTTCTTATTCTCCATGGTCTCATAGGTCACGTCATAGAGGACATAGCAGCAGTCCTTGTCTGGAAGCATCTTGACAAAGGTGGCATAGGATTGTCGACAGTCTGGCCCACGTCACCTACCAGGATCTCCTTGCCCTCCTCCAGGATGATGTTCTTGTCCCCACGCAGGCACTGCCTTCTTGCACTTCTTCGCCTCCCCTGACATTGAAGCCTTGCGCACCTTCATGTCATTGAACATCTTGATAACACTATCAGAGATGGCCACACCAGAGGCCATGTTTCCAGAAGCAAAAGGGTGATGGCAAGGAGAGTGAGAGAAGAGAGAGACGCTGTAGGTGCTACTCTGACCCAACTGAACCTGTACAAGTTTCTTAACATCTCTGAGGCCATTATGTCATCTATAAAATGGGGATAGTATTTCTTCCTCACGTGGTTGTTTTGTTTCTTTGTTCTTGTATGAATTAAAAAGACTATACTATGAAAATATATTTAGCAGCATTTTGTAAATTATAAGTGCCTCCTCTATAAATGATAGGAGAATCCAGGCCTGAAACTCATAACCTCTTGTTCCCCTTCCCCACTGCCATATGTAAACCTGCTTCTCTCTTATGTTTCTTTCAGGGTATGACACCTTCAGCCACTCTTGTCTGGAAAGTTAAATTATGTTTAAATTCTCTTTTTCGTGTCTTGAGTCCCCTTACCACCTACACCTTCAAAATCAAATCAGTTATCGAGACCCATCAATTCTGCCTTTGCAATGTCCTTCATACCTGTCTCTAGCAGTCATTTCACTGCATCTACCATTGCTAAAACCCTAATCAACTGTCATAAGAACTATTTTTAAGGTAATTATTTAAGTAAAAAAATGTAATAATAATATATACACCTGATGTGAATTTTTTTTTTTTGAGACAAAGTCTCAAAGGGTAAAATTGACAGTGGGGAATATGTAACAGAGGAAATAGTCTGGAAAAGGGTAAAATGTTTTAAGAGCTGTCTCTTTATAACCCCCTCACCCTTTTTGGTAACTAAAACCTGCATCCCTGCCCAAGGGCAGGGGAGTGTTCTTTGGTTTCTTGTATCACAGTTGATGACTCAATGGAATTGTCCATGTGGAGGTCACTAAATTGTTTTCGCAGAAGACGGGATGGGTCAGAACCATCAACTATAGTTAAACAGCAATAGCGTGAAGCTAAAAACCCTCCCCTTAAAAGGTCTGTATTTCTGCTTATAGGGAAGAAAATGGTACTTTAAGAATTGAGTCTGCCATTTTCCTCTTTTGCCAGCAGATTAATAACTACCCTTTCCTTCTCCTCAAACCACTTGTCCTCATTCTTCATTTGGTGCAGGGACAAGTGCCAAACTTTTGGTAACAGAATTCTCACTCTGTCATGAAGGCTGGATGGCAGTGGCACAATCATAGCTCCCTGCAGCCTCAAACTCCTGGGCTCAAGCAACCTTCCCACTGCAGCCTCCCAAAGTGCTAGGATTACAGACATGATCCCACCACATCCAGATATGAAATTTTATTTTTATTTATTTATTTATTTATTTATTTATTTATTATAAATAATAAAATAGAGACAGAGTCTTGCTCTTGGTCAGGCTGGTCTCCAGGGCTGTAGTACACTACAGTCACATCTGTTAATAGCTGCTGCACTCCAGCTTGAACAACATAGCAAGACTCCATCTTTGAAAAATAAAAAAAGTTTCTAAATGAACAAAGATGGTAGATTTTGTTATGTGTTTTATCACAATTTTTGAAAAATGCAAATGATGTATTAATATTATCACCATTATTATAAAAATAGTTTTGACCTCATGAACTCTCTAAAAGGGTGTCAGGGACTCCCCAGAATCCATGGGCCACACCTTGAGAACTGTTGCTCTATACCATGTGTTGACATTTTTATCCTTATTTCTGATTATGTCCCTACTACCTGCAGAATCAAGCCCACACTCCACAGTATGACACCCATCTTATAAGTTCCTGGGAAGATTCAGTGAGGTCATGTCTGTGGATGTTTAGCCTAGTGCCAGGGACATCATAGGACCTCAATAAATGGGAAAAACCCACTTGTCCCTTAGTGTGTGTTCAATGAACAGATGAATGAAGAGATTTGAACGGGGAAGCATTGTAAGGTTTACAACAATGAGATTTAGAGAAACATGGTCCTGATAATGGTTATTAGTAAACAGTACTAGTATTATGATATTCTCCCATCCAAGTACTAACCAGGCCTGACCATGCTTAGCTTCTGAGATCAGGCAAGTTCAGGGTGGTATGGCCATAGACAGTAGTATGACACTCTAATGATTATTCTTACAATACCTGGAGCAAATTTGTTGCAAGGGCGATCTAGTCTTCTCTCCATAGTCCTCTGACTTTCCTTATCCAGATTTGATCTCATGTGTGTTTTTACACTCCTCCAGAGACTCCTAGCATTCAAAAGTTAGTAGAACGATCTTAGGCAGTAACTGCAGGTCAGACAAAATCTATGAGATATTCAAAATTAAATGGAGTATCATCTAAAATATTTGAAATAATTGTTTTATCCCAGGAATATGTAAGAATAAAAGATTCTAAGATTCCTTCAGGCTTCAAATTGTTTAAAACTCAAAAATTATAAATGGAATATATTAACATATCATAGAATCCCATTAGGTTCAATGGTTTTAAGAACTAGGAAGAAATGACATATACATATCTCAAGAACCAAACAAATGCAAAATTCAATTAATTAAGATGAGTAGAATGTGAGAAAAAAATTAGAAAATGTATATATTTGACATGGGCTATGGTTTTACTGTGTTATAACTTCACTTGAAGTTAGTGAGTCATGGATATAATAATTTTAAAGAGGGTTCAGTATGTCTCTGGTCATTTGTAATTTCAATGAATGTCTCCCTTTCTGGTCTGCATCTTGAAACTCTGGGAAGTTTTAGAATTTAATATAGAAAAGTTTAAGGGAATCAAGATATATTATTAATATTTTCATGTTAAGAAATCTGTGCACAATTGGCATTTTATATACTTTTTTTGTTTAAAAAAATGGTGTCCAGATTGAAAGAGCCTACTAATGAGCTCTTTCATGAATTAAAAAAAGCTCAGCCTAAGGCACATCATCTTAACATTTCAAACTATAATATAGAAAAAGAAATTCCTAAAACCTTCCAGAGCAGGAAAAGAGATGACATTCGGAAATCGGAATGTAACATTGGAAGCTGGAAGACAATGGAACAAACCTATCCCAATACTGAGGGGGAAAAATGGAGTATCAGCCTAATTTTCTTCTCCTAGCCATACTATTAAGTGTGAGAATAGGATTCAGACATTTTCAGTCTGTAAGGATTTAACAGATTTACCTTAAAAGCTCTCTAAAATAGAGAAGCAACCAGAAGATGTGCTGTAATGAAATAAAACAATAAACCCAGAAATCAAATGACATAGGATCAAGGAAACAGAAGACACAACACAGGAAAATGGTGAAAATAAGTCCTGCGGTAACATCTTATAGTAGACCTAGAAATCTAGCTCTTACTGCTGAAAGGAAGCAGCAGAGAACTCTAGAACAGAGACATCTGGGGCGGGGAAATGGAATTAATGAATATCTGATATATTTGACCAAGTGAAAAATAATATTGATAAACATACAGCATATTCCATGGAACATGTAAAGAAAGTTCAAATAAATTGCATTATGTACAGTCTAGGCCAGGTGCAGTGGTTCACACCTGTAATCCCAGTGACTAAAAGGAGGCTGAGGTAGGAGGATCGCCTGAGCCCAGAAGTTTGAGACCAGCCTGGGCAACATAGCAAGACTCGTGTATAAAAAAAGTTCATTGTCTGAATATTGAAAACTAAGCAAATGTAAAAATGAGGAAACACTTTTTGTAGGAAAACAACAACAGGACAAAACTAAATTGCAATCATGAATATACACTCATTGACACAGAAGTGAATAATCCTTATGAAATCATGATAATGCAAATACTGATTACTGATTTAACAAACAATTGTGAAACATGGAGAATGAAGAGAGGAAGTGGGAGTGGTGGGTGTTGGGAGCTAAATCCTCACCATAATAGGAAGTCAACAAATAATGTCTCAAATTGAAAAATAAAAAGTAGCGGCATCGGCATATGATTAAGAGACGTGAGGATGGGCTCAATGGCTCATGCCTGTAATCCTAGCACTTTGGGAGGCTGAGGCAAGAGGATTGGTTGAGGACAGGAGTTCAAGACCAGACTGGGCAACATAGTAAGATCCTGTCTCTACAAAAAATTTAAAAATTAGCCAGGTGTGCTGGTGTGCACCTGTAGTCCCAGCTAATAGGGAGGCTGAGGCAGGAGGATTGCTTGAGCCCAAGAGTTTGAGGTTGCAGTGAGCTATGATGATGCCACTGCACTCTAGCCAGGATGACAAAGCAAGACCCTGTCTCCAAAAAAATAAAATAAAACAAATAAATTATTTTTTAAAAAGAGACATGAAAGTAGTTACCAGAAAAAATATGTATGGGTAATATAGTGTACATTCTGGGGAGTAGAACTAGTGGGTGAGGACTGGAATGAAAACGATTGCTGTGTTTCATGATAAGCTTGCTCATACTGGTTGACATATATACATATATATATATTTTTTTTTTTAAGAGACAGGGTCTCTCTGTCACCCAGCCTAGAGTGAAGTGGTCTGATCATAGCTCACTGTACTGGCTAATATTTTAATTACATGTAAGTATGATTTAATTTTTAATTTTTAAAAATGGAAAATGATACCACAATAAACATCAATGTATACACACCATTGCACTCATTTTTGATTATGTCCTTACAATGTTCCAGCAAGTGTTAACAGCAAGTGTTACAGCGATTGACAGGGGAAAGAACTGAGCGGCCCAGGGAGAGTCGGAGAATCAGCCTTTACTCTGCTGGAGGGCTCAGAGAGGCATTCTGAGCAGCACTTCCTTGTTCCTCCAGTTTTTATATCCTTGGTAAGATTCAAAAAGCGTCCAATCAGCAATAAGCTTTAACATCCAATCAGCAACAAGCTTTAACATCCAATCAGCAGTGGGATTCAAAAAGTATCTAATCAACAGTGAGTTCAGCCATGGGGCCCTAGGGTGAGGATTTTTCCCTGTCAATAATAAATCCCAAGAAGTGGAATTTCAGGGTCAGAAGGCATGCATAATTCAAGGCTTTTGATACCAAATAGCTCTCCTGCAGTGCTAGGCTGATTTACACTCCTCTCAGCAGAGAACTACCTGACCCATCACCTTCCCACCAGGTTGTCAACAGCTCCAACCCGGACAGGACAGGACAGTTATTTTCCTTTGCTTTCTGGCTTATTCTTTTGCCTTTTATTAGAAACCAGGATTTTGGGCCAGGTGCAGTGGCTAATACACTTTGGGAGGCCAAGGCAAGAGGATCGCTTGAGGCCAGGAATTCGAGATAAGCCTGAGTAAGAGTTAGACACTGTCTCTACAAAAAAATAGAAAAATTAGCTGAGTATGGTGGTGCGTGGCTGTAGTCCCAGCTACTCGGGAGGCTGAGGCAGGAGGATCCCTTGCACCTGGGAGTTGGAGGATTCAGTGAGCTATGATGATGCCAGTTGTACTGTAGCCCAGGCAACAGAGAGAGACACTAAAAAAGACAAGGAAGGAAGGAAGGAAGGGAGGGAGGGAGGGAGGGAGGCAGGAAAGAAACCAGGATTTTGAACTGGGAAGCTTGTCTGATCAAACAAGAAGCCTGGACCAGGAATTCTATTTTGGCTCTGCAACTCCCTAACTATATGGTTTTGAACACATCTCTTCCTTTCTCTGGCCTCAGTTTTAGCAGCTCTAAAGTTAGGTGCTTGGACCAGATCAGTATTTTGCAACATTTTTACCACCCCTCCCTTGAACACCATGTATTTATCTACTAAACGAATTCCATTTACTAAGAAATTATTTTTTCTCTTTCCCGGTGTATATTACTCATATAAGGTGACAGTCGGGGAGAACTTCTAAGTATAAATAGTAAGGGAAAGATACCCTGTGCAACCTAACTGAATTAATAGATTCAAGCCAAAAGATTTTTATTTTCTAGCTTGCACAGCCTGGCTACAGCAAATACGTAAACTACATTGCTCCCCTTCTCTCCTTGCAGGTTCCCCAGGGTGAATGCGATGGGATAACTGTCTCAGATCCAGTAATCTATTTTTTCTGCTTATACCTCACCATCATCAGAGTTTATTCCGTCAATATTGCTCTCCAGCTAAATTAGTTGAATGACTGACCTTGTGCATGTTTGTGGGAGCCAGCCTACAGCAAAGGCCATTGGAGCAAAGATTAACACCCTGCCCTGGAAGGACAGCAGGAAGGAAGGCAGATTTATTGTGAAGTTCATGAAGCTTAAGTTTCAGGGCCGCTTATTTGTAGGAGCTCCTGTGAGAGGTGGGAGTCACTGTGAGTTGTAGTCTGCTCTGGATAAAGACAGGAAGCAGTTGGCAATGAAGAAGCATTTCTGTGTAAGCATTTCGGAAAAATTGCCTAGAGATCTCAGAAAAGAGGCATCTGAATCTCTAAGTCCTCAACAATTTGTCTTGATTTCTTTTCTCATTCTAAACAAATATTCGCTTTCATACTTAATATTATTATAATCATAATTTTGTAGTCTTTTTCTTGGAGAGGGCCTCTAGAATTGTAAAAGTTCAGATCTTACAAAACCAAGATCCGCTCCATATATAGAAATACATCCCTTCTCAGCAAGATAAAAGCTAGAGATCTGGCTCACCCGCTGGTGGCACAGGAGAAACGTTAGTATGTCTTTGACCAGCATATCTGGGCAGCATGCTCCAGGCCTGTGATATGATAGGACACATGTAACCAGCGACTCCTGTGCAGTCCCAGATTATTACAACTACCTCTCTGGGGACAATGAGAGTCCAGAGAGGTAGTTGGTGAATGATCAACCATTCAAATAATTTCCCAAAGCTAATTTCTTCTTGACCATTGCTTTCAAATCTTACTCCTTGCAGTCTTTTGCCCTCTCTTCTAATACATTTCAAAAGCAATGTGTTTGCTTTTGTATGCCTGGCACATTTGAAAGCATGCAATAAATAATTGTTAAATGAATAATTTAGAAGAATGAATCCTAGCCTTTCTGGTTCCCAGCCTCTGACAAGAGTGTGAATAAGCTATAAAATTACAAAAATATGGGCCGTCGTAGGAAGGAGGATGACAGCTCTTCTTTTCTGTTTATTCACGAAAGCAGTGATTTGCAAACTTAGCGTGCTTTACAGAGCCTTATTTAAAGTGCAGATTCATAGGCTGTGTTCCCCAGAGGTCAGATTCAGTAGTCTGGGAAGGGATTCAGAGGCCACATTTTTATTAGGGGCCCCTGGTACTTCTGATTGTAAACCACTTCTTGAGAAATGCAGGAAAAGGGACTGGCTTTGGCTGGGTATAAAATTTATTCACCTCTTGCAACCACTAACTATGTGGCTAATTCTAGTTCAAGATCTGCTGGGGGATAGTTCCAGAGAAGGTTTGGCCCCTTGAGATTATAGCAATCCTTAAATTCTTTTCTTCAGGTAAATATTCACAGCTGGTGTAGTAGAAACAGTACATATTTGAGTAATCAGACAGATCTGGGTTCAAATTGTTACATCTCTCTGAGTCTCAATTTATCTGTAAACTAGGGATAATAATGCCACTCATAATTATTGTGAAGATTAAATACACTGATTTATGAGAGCATTGTGTACAATGTCTAGTGCCTACTAGGCCTGCCATACAAAGCTGTTCAGTAAGAGTTCATTTTTACCTCGTTCTTTCACTTGAATAATATCAAAGATAAAAATATGTCCCCCAAGAACTAAGAGGTACTTGAAATTTTCCCATTTAGACATTCATCTCTTAGGCTTCAGTCTTCTAGTCCTTGTTAAAATGTATGTGGCCCTGAACTTAGTAACTAGACACCCCACTGGCATTTATTCTTTAGTCACATGTGGTTCCTGAATTATTCTGGGAAGGCAAAGGCAGGTCGGAAGGGTTGGGGGTGCCATGGTGGGAAAGCAAGGAAAGGAGAGGCTGAGGGATCGAAGAAGGAGGGGGGCGGGGACTGAAGGCACCTGAGAACAACCTTTTCAAACATTTTTAGCCTTTTATGGGGCCAGGGAGCCTGCTTTGAACAATGGTTTTCAGCCTATTGTCCTGGTTGCCATGTGAAGAAACTTTCAAGGAGTCTCTAACACAAGAGAATTTTAATGTTGGCGAGAAGGACATTCTTAGTGTCAAGGTGCTGAAAATTTTAACAGTTTTTCCAAGAGGCAAAATAACTTGATAATCCTCTTAGAGTGGAAGGTGAACCCCTAAGGGCATGGCTGTGGCTGGGTAAACCACTTCCAGTGAGTTGAGAAGTTTGGTTTTGCTCCTGAGATGGGGGCGGGGGGGAATGGAGAGTGGGATGGGACAAAGACAGGTGAAATGGTATAAAGCTGGGGACTATTTGGAGTGAAAGTGGTTGGTGTACATTCATTAGAAGCGGGGTAGCCAGATGACATTAGAAAAGGAATGTTTGGCTCTCTTCGGCGGCACATTATGCTAAAATTGGAATGATACAGAGAAGATTATTAGCATGGTCCCTGTGCAAGGATGACACATAAAGAACTTTAAGGGATCTCCTAAGGGATCACTGAAACATTTTTACTTAACTTCAAATGAGTGGGCTAAGCAGCATGTAACTTAGCAGCTTTTTATTAGGTCTAACTCTTGCCATTGTCAGATTGGACTTATAAATAAGAATAGTTAGTACTGTTACTTGTAAATGTAGCTGAAATATGAGGCAATCAAGAAGAGTAGATTATTTTCATTATACGTCTAAAACTAAAAATCAAAAGTGAGGTAGTCATCCAGGTCCTCTGCCCCGGTATTTTCAACTAATATAGCTTTCAGAATGTGTGTTGCTTATTTTTTTTTACATTTAACAATTAAAAATAACTAAAAATGAACAGAAAATAGTTTATTGGTAAGTATATGATTTCAAGGACAGTAATAAATTCACTTGAACAGGAGGAGGTAATCAAGTCAAAAGAATAAATTCTTGCTAATCATCAGAAAATCTGTGGCCATTAGGGCTGTCACATAGGCCTGTCACGTAGAAATCCAAAATCATTCAGAGGCCAAACCTATAAAATAAAAATGTGGGTTGAAGGCAAATAATGAAAGTAATGTTATATCATCGTCATATTCCCTTTTTCTATCAATCCCTTTTCTCTGTCAGATATTTAAACACTTTATCCTTTGTCCTTGTCAGTCAAGAATAAAATGATCTGTATTAAAATAAGACTTGAGAAAATAAACTTCTATGTGTATATGTATTTAAACTCTAAAGTTTGAAACATTCAAATATTATACAAGAAATTATGTGTTTAATGTGTTAATATATATGTATGAATAAAAAAAGAAAAAGGAATGTCCATTGTTTACATTGAAATTTTTGGTGGTAAGGTAATAAAGGTAATGGTTAATAGACACTGAAGTATTGGCTTTCTGGGTTTTCCATATCCATCTTTCATTCGCAGGATGCTTACAATCCAGCTTTGGCAGAGACTGCTGATTAGCTCCACAAAATCCAGCCTCTTTAATAGTTACAGAAATTTTAGCTGAGCACAAAGCTATCTAGTAAAAGACCACATTTCCCAGCCTCCCTTGCAGCTAGGCATGGCTGTGTGGCTAGGTTCTGGCCAATGGAGTACAAGTAGAATGAGTGAAAAGTGCGACTCCCATGTGTGTCTTTAGGAGGAAAGAGTATATCTTCCCCTTCCCACTGGACGTGGATGTGATGGCAAATGCTAGAGCACCCGTATTAGCCATGCAACCATGCAATTTTTCACAGTAGCTGTGAAATCTACTTGTTAAGGAAGACAGAACTATAGGATAGAAGGAACCTGGTCTCTGTGAAGCAAATTGCCCTACCAGGCCTAGACTGCTTTGCCTAGATCTTTTTGAGAGAAAGAACTTCTATCATGTTTTAATTTTTTGTTTCTTTTTGTTATAGTGGCCAAATTTACATTTTAAACTAAATTATCAGAAAATAAGTTGCATTTGTTCTTGGATAGAACTTTAAAAAAAAATTTATTTTTTCATTACAAAAATAACCTACAGACAAACACAGTGGCTCATGCCTATAATCTCAGCACTTTGGGAGGCTGAGGCAGGAGGATCACTTGAGGCCAGGGGTTCGAGACCAGCCTGGGCAACATATTGATACCCCATCTCTACAAGAAAAACAAAATTTTTTTAATTAGTTGGGCATGGTGGCAAATACCTGTAGTCCCAGCTACTTGGGAGGTTGAGGTGGGAGGATCCCTTGAACCCAGGAGTTTGAGGTTACAGTGAGTTGTGGCCACTGTGCTTTGGTCTGAGCAACAGAGTGAGACCCTGTCTCTAAGAAAAAAAATAATAACTTATCAGTGGTAATAAATACCCTTGATATGATGTGATAAGCACAATACTTTACTTCCTCTCCAAAACCCCTAACTCCAGTATAATCATGAGGAAAACATCAGATAAATCCAAATTGAGGTATACCCTACAAATTACCTGGCCAGTGCTCCTCAAAACTATCAAAATCATCAAAAAAGGAGGAAAGTCTGAGAAACTCTCATAACCAAGAGGAGCCTAAGGAGACATGAAAACTAAATGTAATGTGGTATCCTGGATGGGACCCTGGAACAGAAAGAGGACATTTGGTAAAAACCAAGGAAATCTGAGTAAAATATGGATTTTCATTAATAATAAAATAATATTAGCTCATTAATTATGACAAAAATGTTAATAATGGAGGAAATTGAGTATGGGGTATAAAGTAACTCTTTGTTCTATGTTCACAACTTTTCTGCAATCTATTATAAATCTATTCTAAAATAAAAATGTTATTGATAAAGTAATAAAAAACAACATACTACATTTCAGAAAATTTAGAATACAAATTGAAATTTTAAAAATCACCCCAAACACCGTATTTCAGCATTTAGTTATACCTGTGTGTGTGTTTTTAAATGAAAATCACCATACTGTATGTACAGTTTCTGTCTTGATTATTTTACTTACCACTTATCATTAAGCATTTTTATGTACATTGATATTCCAGTCTTTCAAGAGGACCTAAAAGCAATGGCACTATAATAGTAATTAATATACTTGGTTTCAGGTCGGGCAAGGTGGCTCACGCCTGTAATCCTAGCACTCTGGGAGGCTGAGGCTAGAGGATTGCTTGAGCCCAGGAGTTCAAGGCCAGCCTGAGCAAGAACGAGACCCTGTCTCTACAAAAAGCAGAAAAATTAGCTGGGTGCTGTGGTGGTCCCAGCAACTAGGGAGGCTGAGGCAGGAGGATCACTTGAGCCCAGGAGTTGGGGGTTGCTGTAAGCTAGGCTGACACCACAGCACTCCAGCCCAGGCAACAGAGCGAGATTCTGCCTCAAAAAGAAAAAAAAAGCTTAAATTTTGTATATAGTCATACCTAGTTTTCTTTTTCTTTATGGCTTCTGGATTTTCTATTTTATTAAGAAAGGGGTTTTTTTCTTTAGATATGGGGTCCCACTCTGTCACCCAGGCTGGAGTGCACTGGTGCAATAATAGCTCACTACAGCCTCCAATTCCTGTGCTCAAATAATCCTCCCACCTCACCCTCCCCAGTAAGCTGGGACTACAGGTGTGTATAACCATGCTGGCTGACTTTTAAAACTTTTTGTAGAGACAAGTTCTGGCTATGTTGCCCAGGCTGGTCTCAAACTCCTGGTATCAAGCAATCCTTCAGCCTTGGCATCCCAAAGTGTTGGGATTGCAAGTGTGAGCCACTGTGCCTGGCCTAAGAAAGGTTTTAATGTACCCCAAGAATATAAATATAAATGTTTTCCAATATCTCGTTCTAGTATTTTTACAGTTTGTTTTCTATGTTAATATCTGTAACAATATACCAGGCATTGTGTTGGTTGCTAGGTATACAAGGATGAGCAAAACAGAGAGGCCCATTCCTTACCATTCTGGAGCTTATATTGTAGCGAGGTAACAGATGAAAGAACAAAAAACCAATGAATAAAATGATAAATTAGGCAAGTGCCATGAAGGAAAGAAAAACATTATTAATTTCTCTATATATTTATAATGTTATCCTTTCCCAATAAATGTCTCTCCTCATTCTAATGTAGGGAAAAGAAAATACAAAAGAAAAAAGGGAATTGGTACGAAATCTGTCCCAGCAGCTTTTGGTATGGTTGCATCCCTTTTCCTCCATTATTTACTGGCCTGTGTATTGTCTCCACTGTTTTATTTTTTAGTGGAGTTTCCTTGTAACCTTTTGACTGTGTCCTTGCCACTGTGCCCTTAACATTCCTCTAGGAGCTTAAAGGCTTTGGAGTGGAGCCAAGAAAGTTACAAAGCATTCAAGGATGAAGGCTGAAGAAAGTCCTAGACAGGCTCAGAGGGGTATCAGCGACCTTTCAGAGCACAACTGCAGTAATGTGCTGGAGACAGGAGCTCAATTTCACGGCATTCAAAACGTGTCTTTAGTTGTCCATGATCATGGGCTCTGCCTACCTTTCTAACCTCTGGATCAGTCCTTGTTTTCTGTCTCGAGGGCTGTTCTTCCTCCATTCAACTCTGCAAACATTCTCAGTTCCATGAGAATGTCTTGGAATTGTCTTCAAACCTAGAAATAGAGCCACTACAGTTTTACCAAAGCAGAAGTTCTGACCAGTTGGGTTCATAAAAGTTTGAGAGTACTTTACCCTTGTAAGATTCTGGTGCTCCAGAGGGAGAATGGTATAAGGTTGGAGCAGGGTTTGAATAGACTAGGAATGGTGGCTTGTCAGAATGTACCAGAGTGGCTGAGCTGTTAAAGACTTGGGATATATGACATCTGTTGGGAAAGTAGCCAGCTACGTAATATGAAAAACAGAGACATTTATTGAAGAAGATACAAGAAACGTTGTACATAGGACAATGATGCCTCAGTCCCTTTCAAAGTAGGCACCTTGGGACTCACATGCCATGTTTCCCCGAAAATAAGACAGGGTCTTATATTTATTTTTTCCTCAAGAAGACACCCTAGGGCTTATTTTCAGGGGATGTGTTATTTTTTTTAAGTATGGTACAACAAGCTACATTTATTCAAATGTAGTTAAGTCGTCTTCTTCTGGAACATCATAATAACTTTCCAAACCCCAAATTCCATCCTGAATTTCTTGCGATTCTATTTCCTTTGGAACCATTGGCCCCAATCTCTCATGTCGAGCAATAGAGCTCTCATTAAATGAGCAGCTCTTATCCATGTAACCTGCTCGGAGTGCATTGGTAACAACACTGTCCGTGATTTTATCCCATGAATTCTTCACCCAAATCACGACTTCTTGCAGGCTAGGCTTCACAAAAGTTTCCATGCTGATTTCTTGTCATTCTATTTTCAATGTAGTCATTAATTTTCATGCACAAATGGTATTTGAATGGCTTGTTTATTGCAATATCAAGAGTCTGCAGATAGGCAGTCATTCCTGCAGGAATCATTATTTGATCTATCTCCTGGTGTTTGTGGGGGGGTGAGAGAGGCCCACAGTACTGAATAAAGTGGCAGCCACAGCTTTCCTTCTTCCCTCTGGGGACACACAATACCTACAGTGGAGCGTCCCGCTCCTCGCTCACTGAGGAGACTTTCCCCTCAAAGCCTCAGCTTGCAGCACGCACAGGATGGCCAGGACCTGACGGGGAGCAGCCTTGTTGGTGGGGCTGCCCGCACCTTTCCAGTCACCTCTGGGATAGTAGCTGTCATGATGGGGCAGATGAGAAGGGTGGCTCATCTTCTTTACCACTCCACAATGAAATGCATGGGTTGTGCAGATATGCTGCATAGCCACGCCCATCACTAGGTCTTATTTTCGGGGTAGGGCTTATATTGCATAAATGCTTAGAAATCCTGCTAGGGCTTAATTTATGGGTAGGTCTTATTTTTGGGGAAACATGATATAATAATAATATAATAATAATAACCACAATCCTTCTCAATTTACAGTAGGGCATGGTAGACCTAAGTAGGCAACTTTCAATCAATGAGAAGGGGAGATATAACCATATTATATGTGGTGCCTGTTTATATACATATATTTTTAATTGCAAGATACTTGATGTGAATAAATACCAATTTTTATTATAAACAATTGTTCACTGATGCTGTTCCTGCTTTTTGTAAAGAGTGTTTTAGAACTGTATTGTCTAATATTCTTTCTAGATAGATTGAAATATTCAGATGACAGTTCATAACCACCTGGATGGGGGAAGGCATAGTCCTCATGCAGTCACTGGGTTCCTTACATTTCCTAAGTTTTATAGGATTTAAGAGAACAGATATTTAGAGAAACATATTTCCACTTTCCACAAGGTACCATGCTGAGGTCCAAAACTTTATTCTCAGTGGCATGCTCAGGACTGAACTCTTTATTTTCATCTACAAAAGCTTTAGCTGGGGATATATAAAAATCCTATCTCTTACTTGAACAACTAGGGACTTGGCATGAACTTGAAGTTATACCAGAAGCACTTCGTACTTTGGCTTTCCAGGGACTCAGAATGATGGTCTAGGGTCAGCTCAGGGATGGGAAGGCTGCCTATGTAACCCACCTCTTTCTAAACCCACCATACTTGCCAGAAACATTGACTTTTGTTAACAAAATGGAGTTAGGATTGCCTAATGGGGTGGAAGCATATGGAAGTTTCAAGAGCTTGTATATTTATAAGTAGCATTTGTAAACAACCTTGCCTACATTCTTGTTGATAGAATAGTATGCCTTCCAGAATAGCTTCAGATTTCCAAAGAAGGTATGGTTGAGTATAAATGAAGACTAGAAGTCCAGGTGGGATATGGTTTCATCCTATAAATATTTCAGTTTCTTGGCACTGGCTTCAGTGCTGTGGGGAGGAGTCCACTTGGTTCATCATGTCACAGCTTTCTTTTAACTTGACAGAACCTCCATTGAACTAGGCAAATAAAAAGCAAGAGGGATTCATTTGGATTTAGGTTTTGGGGTGGGAACTGGGTTAAATTGTGTTCCCAGCTCATGTTCTACGTATCACATTCTCAGGTCAAAGGAAAACACCCATCCCTTTGAGGCTGACATACAACTTGGTTTTACTTCAATTGGTGAGACTGGATTTTTGAACAAGGAACATGTCCTTAGGGGCCAGTTATGGCTAAACTTTCATTTATTTCCAGGTGTAGGAGGAATCTCAGCAGTGTAAGAACATTCAGTGAGATCATTGGCACTTTTATCAGAATGTAAGTACTATTTGATTTTTTTGTAGGATGGGTATTTTGTTCCTTAGGGTTTTTCTCCTCGGAGATTACATAGTTGAATGATTTTCTTCTCTTAATAAAATACTTTCAACCAGAGAATTTTTACTCCTTAAACCAGGTAGATTCCAGAGATATTTATCTAACTCTCACTGGTATCAGATGCCGACATTAATCCAATTTATTTAGAGCTCTAGCAATTTTCTAAAAGAATGGAACTTCATCTGAGATTTTCACTTGACAAAGAATCTTTCCACATAACATATAGATTTTTGCATAATTCTAAATTTAAATATAAAATTTTATGTCTTCAATTTCTTATTCATATTTATTACCACCTTATTATATTTATAAATTATCTTCATTGACATATGTATTGGAAATTTGGAATGGTCTGCTTTTTTGAAGAGTTGCACACCACTAAGAGTTCCACATCACTAATGTATGATTTAATTCATTTTCATAGCCTCATTTAATGTAATATTCGAAACAGTGCTGTGTTCAGTGTTCCTTTGATTATAACTTCTAATGTAACATTTTGAATGTGCCATTCAAATGTCACACATTCTTACTGTATCAAAGTTAGGCATAGAAAATATAGTAGGCATTTTTCCATTTAAAGTATGCATATAGGACTGACTACTGGTGGTACTTCAGGAATTTTCACAGTGTGTTTTCTTTCTGGGAATTATGAAGTTAGTTTTGGGATCTGGACAAGTTACTAAGAATTCTGAGAATCTGTATTCTAAAAGTAGTTGCATCAGTTCAGAGGTCAGTGTGGCCAGTGAAAGGGCATTGCTGGGGCAAGTGATCATTTATCATACTGTCAGAGAACCATGTCTTTCTCCTCTAAGATGCAGTGTGGAGAATGGCTTCTTCCCATCCACCGAGTCCCATTCTGCCTCCTCCATAAACATCTACTGTGGGGGCCTGTATTGTGGCAAGGACTTTCTGAACATTGGTCAGATTCATTGCTGCTCGTCACTCTTGACTGCTGGAAAGAAGGACTATGTTTGATTGGAAGTTCATTTTGATTTTTTATTCCCCTAATGGAAAAAGTTGCCTTATCAAGAGTCTGTCTTATCTTCAGCTATTCTTGAGTTGTATTTACAGTAATCATAAAATTTATCATTCAAAGTGGGACACTTTTGAGAGTGAAAGGGGTGCTATGAATAATCACACTGGGAGACAGGTATAAAGTAAGATTATCCCAGGTAAACAAGGATGAAACTTCATTCTAGCTATAATGATGTGGAAGTGGTTTCATTCAGGGCATATCTAATGAGACTGATTGACAAGGAGAAGAGCTGTGCTACGTCATAAGGTAAACTAGGTGACGGATGGATTAGTGCCATTTGTGTGCAAGGACCTTATACATCACAGAGCACTGGGACCAACACAAGAGGGATCTAGATCATCATTGCTGATCACTCATACAAGCTTGATTTAAGTAAACCAGGATCTTTTCAATTTTGTAAGTCATAGATCTTTTTTGAAATCTGATAAAAGTTAAGAAAATGCTTTCTAGAAGATGTACATGCACATTAAATTTTTCATGCAATTCCAGGGAAGTCTCAGTTTCCATGAAGCCGTCTATGAAAATATGGACCCTCAATTTATAAGTCCTACCATCTATGCAATAGACTTACATTGTTTCTTTCAAGAATGTTACCATAGATTTGGGAGGATATAACTTGAATCTATTGAATTAGACATGATCAAAACCACTATGTATCAGGTAATACACAAAAGCTGTGTGAGTTTGATTTATGAGTAGTTACCTTAAGTTCACTTTTGTGAATGTGCATTAATGTCTGATTATTCAGTCAGTTGAGGGACCATTCGAATTTATCGAATTAGAAGTCAGCAATACCCTGATTCCAAGAAGACTGCTCCACCAGAGGTATTTGTTTACAGCAGTCTTTGTAATGCAGCAATCATCTATAGTTATAGCTGATGTGAGATTTTATAAGAAATAGAGACCAGTTGGAAAAAAATTACTGAGTACTTACTGTGGACTGGGCATGGGTCAAGTGACTTTACAGGCATATATCTCAGTTTTCCTGAATATAACTCTAGAAAAAGTACTTTAAATTATATTTCCATCATTCAAATGAAGAAATGGAAACTCAGAGAGGTGAAGTAACTCCCCCTCACAGCACGGTGTAACTCCAGGTTGTTCAATAGTAAAACCTGGGTTCTTAACCTCTACACAATTGGGGCCATGGTTCATGAATGCCATGATTACTTTTATGAATGTTACAGGATTGCAATTCTGTGTAGGAGCAGAAGAAAAACATGATAACATAAGGTGAAGAAGAAAATAAGTTGTCTATGGATGGACACAACTTAACTCATGTAATTTTTCCTTAGGAGAAAAGAAATGACGGTTTTTGAAAAGTGTTTTAGGATAATTGTGATAAAGAGAACAAAAAATGAAGACACAGTTTTGACAGAAATACAGGTAAATAAATGGTCCTCTGAATGGGACTGGGCCTCAGGAGACCTGGATCTCGGTTAGCTTTTGTCCTCTCCTGCCTGTTATTACTCTTTCAAATCTCTCTTCTATTTCTTCTTTCTTCTATAGTGCCACATTTATTGGCTTTCCATCCTACTCAGATACTCTATTCCTTGTTTTGTATGTTTGTTTTTGTATTTATTTATTTTTGACACAGGGTCTCACTCTGTCACCCAGGCTGAAATGCAGTGGTACAATCATAGCTCACTGTGACCTTGAACTCCTGGGCTCAAGTGACCCTCCTCCCTCAGCCTTCCAAGTAGCTGAGACTACAGGTGCATGCCAGCAAGCCCAGCTAATTTTTTAAATTTTTTTGTAGGGATGGGGCTCTCAGGGTGTTGTCCAGGCTGGTTTTGAACTCCTGGCCTCAAGCAATTCTCTGGCCTTGGCTTCCCAAAGTTCTGGGATTACAGGCATGAGGCACCTTGCCCAGCCTGATAGCAATATCTTGATAAAAAGAATAACTTAAGAGTTTTTTTTTAAGTCAAATTTATTGAGGTATAATTTATATAAAGTAAAATTTATCCTTTTTAATTTTTTGGTTAAATGAGTTTTGACAAATGTACACAATTGTGTAACCAATACCACAATCAAGATATCAGACAGGCCAGGCATGGTGGCTCACACCTGTAATCCTAGCACTCTGGGAGGCTAAGGTGGGCAGATTGTTTCAGCTCAGGAGTTCAAAACCAGCCTGAGCAAGAGCAAGACCCCGTCTCTACTAAAAATAGAAAGAAATTAATCGGCCAAGTAAAAATATATAGAAAAAATTAGCCGGGCATAGTGGCACATGCCTGTAGTCCCAGCTGCTTGGGAGGCTGAGGCAGAAGGATTGTTTGAGCCCAGGAGTTTGAGGTTCCTGTGAGTTAGGCTGACGCCACGGCACTCTAGCCCAGGCAACAGAGTGAGACTCTGTCTCAAAAAAAAAAAAAGATATCAGACAACTTCATCGCCTCCCAAAATTCCCTCATGCCCCTTTGTAGAAAATCCCCATCCATTCCCAGCCACAGGCAACCACTGATCTGCTTTCTGTCCCTATAGCTTTTGGCCTTTTTCAAAATGTCACGTAAACATGGTCATAAAGAATGTTGGCCTTTGAGTCTGGCTTCTTGCACTTACATAATACTTTTGGGATTCATCCATGTCTTTGTATGTATAAGTGGCCTTTGTTCCTTTTCATTTAAGTAATATTCCATTGTTTGGATGTACCACAGTTTGTTTATGCATTCACCAGTTGATGGACTTTGGGGCTATTCAGTCACTAGGAGTGGGATTGCTGGGTCCTATGCTAAGTGTATGTTTAACTTTGTAAGAAACTGCCACACCATTTTCCAAAGTGACTGTCATTTTGCATTGTTGATCCAAATCCTCATCAGCACTTGGTGCTGTCAGTTTTTGTTTTGTTTTGCATTTTAATTTTAGCTACTCTAGCAGGTAGGTAGTGGTATCTTACTGTGTTTTTAATTCGCATTTTCCCTAATAATTAGCGATATTGAGCTCCTTTGTTTTGATTTCATTTTATTCCATATAGGCCATTTTGGCTTCTTTAAATATCACAAAAAGTATATTAGGTAGGTAGAAATAAACATGTTCCTACTGACAAGAATTAAATGCATGCCTTCTCTCCACCCCACCACCTCCCAAGCGACTATTTCCCCTTTCCCATAAGAAGAGAAACGTCTGGTTTTGTATACTCTCTAGCAACCCAAGCTGCAGCCAATCTGCGTCATCCTCCCTGTGTAATTAGAGGCTGGAGGTGCCCACGTGTCTCATTTTAGGATCCTGTGGGCTACATTTGGCCCAGATTAGGTTATACTTTCAGCATTTCACTGCATATCTCTTCTTTTTCCCCTCAGTGTTCTGTTTCTCTGAACGCTTGTTCTTCAAAGAACAAACACATCCGGGCGAGCGTGAAGAGTCTCGCTCCCTGAGGACAGTGGGGTGCTAGAGACCTCCATCAGGCAATGATCTCAAAAGCAGGAAAGGAAAGAACACAAAACCCACCATCCCTCGACGGCTCAGAGTCTTGGACTCAAACCCAGCAAGAGCATATTGCTTCACTTACTAAAATCGCCTGTCTATAAAATTCTGTTTGTTTTGCAAGTGGGCACTGGCCCTGCCCACATTGTCCACATTGTCCTCTCCCTCTCCTCACAAGGAACCCATCACCACCACTTTCCCTTGCTTCCTAGGTATTGTTGCCAGATAAGATACATGATACCCAGTTACATTTGAATTTCAGATCAATAATAAATAAATTTTTCAGGATAAGTATATCCCATGCAATATTTGGAGGCTCCCTCCACTGGCAATGTTAGGGGAGCTAGTTTATTTTTATTAAGGAAGTCAAGTGCTTATTTGGGGAGAGAACAAGAACCTATTTGATTTCTTTTAGATCTATGCTTGGTTGTTTTCAGAGGCAACTACTTATTTTCCCCACCACTGCGTCAGTCATGAGACTTTAGAAGCATAAAGAACCAGAGCTAGATGGCAGTGACCTACCTTTCAGGAACAATCCTTGCAAAAAACAAAAAAGCAAAGCTCCTTCTGGGCTGGCTCTGTGTACAGTCAGATGAAAAGTTGCCTGCCTGGGCTGCTTGACACGGCATGGCTAGGGTAGGAAGCGAGCTCGTCTTTATTAAAGGGTCTCTTAAACTCATTGCTGGAACCAGCCTGATATAAATTCATTCACTTAATTTTAATGTTTTTTAGTTGTCGTTGCACTGGCTACCAAACCTGCTAAGGTGTGCTTCCCCTACAGGTAAGGGGCACAAGGAAATTCAGACTCTCTGGCCCCACAGGTTAGGTTTATAGGAAAATAAATGCAAAATATAATTAAAAGTAAATAGTACAAATGTTATTTAACATAGAAGAAATATTTATTGAATGCCTCCTTTGTGACAAGTTCTGTATGTGCATTACCTAAATGTGTCTAATTTTCCCTGGCTCGCTTGTGAATTGTGTGTTATGAGACTCTGAATAGTTTAGTTATTTGCTCACTGCTAGTGGGTAAGTTGGATTTGAGTTAGGATCAGTCTGATTCTGAAATCAGGGGTCCCCCTCCTAATCCACACAAGTCTGATACTACGATGATCGAGAAGAAGGAAAGAGAAGCTTCCCAGCAAAAATGCTCAGTAGCATTTGGGAATTATTGCATTGGGTCAGCCGCTTGGTACAAGGCCTGTGATTCCACCAACCAAGCAGAACCCATCTGGACAGCTCTGACAGTGGCGCAAAGGACAGGTTTGTGGTGCCATGGCCGTGGATTGTTCAAGAGGTGGCTTTGGGGCTTGAGCGAAGGGTCAGGACTGGAGATTGGTGTCCAAAAGTTATTGACACAAAGGGGAGTAAAACTATCTTGTATTTGCCAGAGCAGGGAGGAGATCAGAAATTCAGGCAGGCGGAGAAATCTGATCTCATTTCTAGCCACCAAAGCACTATGACGTCGCTGTGACTCTGAGGTAATGTCTGGGCCAGCCATAGTCAGGGCCTGGACCTGTGTCCTCAGGTGTGAATGCCAACAACAAGAGCTAGTGCTTGGCATACAATCTCCCAGGTACCAGGCTCTGTTCTGAATGTTGTGTATCCATGACTGCCTTTAATCTTTATAACAACCCTTTGAGATATGTGCTCAAATTACCCCCCTTTCATAGATGAGGAAACTGAGGCAGAGAGGGGTTAAGTAACTTGCCCAAGATCCCACAGTCAGTAGGTGGCTGAACTGGGCTTCTTCACCCGCAGGCCTCTCTGCTGTGCGGTATCTGCACGTGTCAGGAGCCGTGCACGGTGGCACGGCCTGAAGAAATGGCTGGGAGCTTGACTGGGGTCCACTTACCAAAGGGGCGCACACTGCAGAGGACAAAGTCAGAGGAGAAAGGCCGTGGATAAAGGCGGGATGGAGCAGGGAAAGCCACTGAAGCAGACAAAGAAGGACCGGCCTGAGGGGCGGGAAGGAGCCAGCCTTGTGCAGTACCAGGGGAGCAGGAGGAGGAAGAGGGTGATCCACAGTTAAGTTCCAGTGTTGCAGGGACATCCGGGAGGGGCGCCTGAGAAAAGGCCATTGCAACTGGCAATTTGAAGCTTGTGTTGATGAAGATACAGGTTATTCTATAAGGATACAGATTTGGCTGTGGTAATAAAAACCAAAATAACAGTGTGAAGTGTATTTCCCTCCTGTAACAGTCCGGCATAAACATTTTTTTTTTTTTTGAGACAGAGTCTCACTCTGTTGCCTGGGCTAGAGTGAGTGCCGTGGCGTCAGCCTTGCTCACAGCAACCTCAAACTCCTGGGCTCAGGCAATCCTCCTGCCTCAGCCTCCCGAGTAGCTGGGACTACAGGCATGCACCACCATGCCCGGCTCATTTTTTCTATATATTTTTAGTTGGCCAATTAATTGCTTTCTATTTATAGTAGAGACGGGGTCTCGCTCTTGCTCAGCTGGTTTCGAACTCCTGAGCTCCAGCGATCCGCCCGCCTCGGCCTCCCAGAGAGCTAGGATTACAGGCGTGAGCCACCGCGCCTGGCCGGTGCTTTTCAATAAATCATCTTTTTGCTATTTTTATGACACAAGTTACTTAATAAGTCATTTTAGCAAACATAAGAATTGTCTCCGTCTGGCTGTTATCCTCCCTCACTAAAATAAAGTAGTTCAGTTCCACAATTCCTATTTGCAAGACATCAAAACTGCCTAAGATACAAAAACTACTGAGGTGTTCTGTCTATTATTCAGGAGATTCCTCCGGCCACAGAATCAGAGGCTGTCAAGGCCCAGAGGTTAAGGAAAGCCTGCGGGAAGTTGGTGTGTATGCATTCATGACAGGTGCAGGCTGCGTTAGGCGGGAACCGGAACAGCCACTCGCAGTAGACAGCAGGACCCAGAGCCCGGCCAACCGCGGTTAATTAGCTCAAGAAACATCTACTAACGAGATTTGGAAGCTGCGGTTTTTCTTGTTTCAACACTATTTGAACCAACCAAACCTATTAAAAGACTCTATGTTGCCAATGAGACAATTTTGGTCTAAAGGAAAAGAGATTGACTAATCTCCACAAAGCAAAACGGTATTAAGAAAGAGATGTCTTTCCAGAGATTATAAATCTGTTGTACAGTAAGACCTTCTAAATACTATCCGTGACTTTAATTACAAATAATGCAACTCTAGATTGTTATGAGAGCCAAATGAGAGAATGCTT
>CAUYPO010098714.1:0-12401 GCA_963574435.1 Cheirogaleus major | reverse complement strand
CCAGGGCAACCACGCATTTGTTCTTCATTCCTGTAATGTCATTTCAAGAATATTATACAAATGGAATCATACTCTATGTAGCCTTTTGGGATCAACCTTTTTTTTTAAGTAAGCATAGTTCTATGAATATTCATCCCGGTTATTGTGTGCATGAATAGTTTAATCTTTTTATTGCTGAGCGGTGTCCCACGGTAAGCATGTACCACGGATCGTGTCATCATTCGCCCACTGAAGGACATCTGCGCTGTTTCAAGTTTTTGGCTGTTATGAATAGTTAAATAAACATTTATATACAGATCTTTTGTGTGAATGTAAGTCTTCGTTTGTCTGGAGTAAATGCACAGGAGTGCAACTGCTGGATCACAGCATAGTTTTATGTTGACTTTTGAAAGATATGGCTGAACTGTTATAGTATCTGTGCCATTTCCCATTCCCACCAGCAATGTGTGAATGATGCAGTTTCTCAGCCTCTTCTCTAGCATTTGGTGTTGTCACCATTATTTTAGCTACTCTGATGGGTTTACAATGATATCTTATTGAGGTTTTAATTTGCATTTCCCTAATGGATAATGATATTCACCAAACATGTTTTCATGTAGTTTTTTTTTTTTTTTTTTTTTTGAGACAGAATCTTGTTCTGTCTCCTGGGCTAGAGTGCAATGGCATCATCATAGCTCACTGTAGCCTCAAACTCCTGGGGTAAAGTGACCTCCTGCCTCAGCCTCCCAAAATGCTAGGATTATAGGTGTGAGCCACTGTACCCGGCCTCATGTACATATTTGTCATCTGTACATTTTGTTTGGTGATATGTCTCTTCATTTTGGGTCAAATGGGTCTTTTGGCCATTTTCTAATTGGGTTGTTCTTATACTGTTGAGTTTTCAGAGTTCTTTACGTGTTCTGGATATAGCCCTTTGTTGAATAAGTGACTGGCAAATATTTTCTTCTAGTCTGTAGCTTGTTCTTTTCATCCTCTTAATAGGGGTTTCACAGAGCAAAAGTTTTAAATTTTGATGAAGTTCAACTTACCAAGTTTTCCTTTTGTAGGTTGTCCTTTTGGTATCAAGTTTAAGAACTCATTGCCTCACTCTAGATCTCCAAGATTTTTTCCTAAAATTTTATAGTTTCATGTTTTACATTCACGTCCAGGATTCATTTTGAGTTAATTTTTGTATAACACGTGAGACTTCAGTTCAGGTCCATTTTTGTTCTCCTGTGGATTTCTAATTACTCCAGCACCATCTGTTGAGAACTTCCAACATTGCCTTTCATGTTCTTATGTTGATAAGAGTAGTGAGAGTGGACATCTCGCCTTGTTTCCAATCTTAGGGGTAGAGCATTCAGTTTTTCACTATTGAGTATAATGTTAGCTGTAGGTTTTTTGTAGATAGGTGCATTTTATCAAGTTGAGGGAGTTCCTGAGAAGGTTTTTTTGTGATTTTTTTTTTTTTTTTCATTTTACAATCATGAATGGGCATTGAATTTTGTCTAATGCTTTTTGGCATTGATTGATATCATGTGATTTTTCTACTTTTACCTGTTAATGTAGTGGATTATGTTGATTGATTTTTTTATACTGAACCAGGTTTGCATCCCTAAAATAAACCACTCTTGGTCATGGTGTGTTCTTTTTGTATTTTGCTGAATTTTATTTGCTAATATATTTTTTAAGGATTTTTGTATCTATATTCATAAGGGATACTGGTCTGTAGTTTTTTTTACGGTTTTTGTCTGGTCTTGGTATGAGGATAATATTAGCTTCTAAAATGAATGGGATGTACTTCCTCCTCTTTGATTTCCTGGAAGAAATTGTGTAGAATTGATATTAATTCCTCATTAAATGTAAATATCTGGGTCTGAAGATTTTTTCAGGGAGGTTTAAATTATGAATTAAATTTCCATAATAGTTATAGTGCCATCCAAATGGCCTATTCATATTGGGTGAACTGTGGTAGTTTGTGTTTTGCAAGGAATTGGTCCATTTTGCCTAATGTGTCCAGTTTTTATGTGTACAGTTGTTCTTAGTTTTCCCTTATCATCCATTGCTGTCTGCAGGGTCTGTAGTGATTTCACCTGTTCAATTCCTGATATTGGTAATTAGTACCTTCTTTCTTTTTTTTCGTTATCAGTCTTGCTAGAGGTTTGTCAATTTTGTTAATCTTTTCAAAGAACTGTATCTTTGTTCATTGATTTTCTGTAATGTTTTTCTTTTTAAATATCATATCATTGATTTCTAATCTTATTGTTATTACTTTCTTCTGCTGATTTTGGGTTTGTTTTGCTTTTCTTTTGAGGTTTTTGAGATGAGAGTTTAGATGATTGATTTGAGAACTTTCCTCTTCTTTAGTGTAGGATTTAGTGAAATAAATTTCTCTCTCAGCACTGATTTTAGTTGTGTCCCACAAATTTTGATGTTTTACTTTCATTTCCATCTAGTTCAATATATTTTTTAATTTTTTTGAGACTTTCTCTTTGATTACTGAATTATTTAGAAATGTATTGTTCACTTTTCAAGTGTTTGGCCTTCTTTTCATCTCCTAGGACTCCAATGAGATGAGTGTTAGATGTTTGGTCATAGTCTCACAGGTTCCTGATGCTTGTTCATTTTTTTTTAGTCTATTTTCTCTCTATTGTTCAGATTGGGTAATTTCTATTGTTCTATTTTCCACTTCACTGATTTTTTTCCCTCTATCTATTCTGCTGCTGAGCTCATCCACTGAGATTTTCATGTTAGCTATTGTATTTTTTAGTTCTAAAATTTTCATTTGGTTCTTTTTTATATTTTCTATATCCTTCCTGAAACATTCTATTTCTTTGTTGAGGGCTTCCCAATTTTTTCATCAAGTGTGTTTGTAAATCACTCATTGAAGCGATTTAAAAAAAAATCATGGCTGCTTTAAGATCTTTGTCAGATAATTCTAACATATCTTTCATCTTAGGTTGAGTGTCTTTAGATTGTGTATTTTCATTAAGTTTGAGAGTTTTCTGGTTCTTGGTGTGAAGAGATATTTTCACTTGAAACCTGGACTTTTTTGTGTTCTGTGATAAGGTTCTGGATCGTATTCAAACATTCTGTTTTAATTGTTTTTTTCTGACACAGTCATGGCAGGAGGAAGGGACTGCTGCCTCATTACTGCCAGATGGAAGTAAAAGTGCAGGTTTCCCACCCGGCCTCTGTTGATACCCTACAGAGTCCCCTGTTACTGCTGGGCAATGGTGAGGGTCTTGATTCTCCACAAGGCCTCCTCTGACACCCCTCCAGGGAGTACTGGAAGGATGCCTCATTACTGCCAGGTGGGGTGAAGGTCCAGAATCCTCATGTGGCCTTCTCTGACACTGCAGGAGGGAGGAGTAGTTGGCCTCATTATTGTCCAGGGGGGGATGTACCTCCCAATTTCCTATGTGTTGTTTTCTGACACCATCATACCTGGCTGTCAGGGAGCTGTAATGATTAATTTTATGTGTCAGCTCAACTGGGCTAAGGGATGCCCAGATAGCTGGTAAAACATTATTTCTGGGTGTTTCTGTGAGGGTGTTTCTAGAAGAGATTAATATTTGAATTGGTAGCAAAGAAGATGTGGCTTCGCTGGTGTGACTGGGTATCATGCAATCCACTGAAAGCCCGAGTAGAACAACAAGGCAGAGGAAGGGCTATTCTGTCTCTTTCTTCTTGAGCTGGGACATCCATCTTCCCCTGTCCTTGGAAATCAGCGCTCCTGGTTCTCAGGCTGTTGGACTTAGATTGAATACTACCACCAGCTTTCAAATGCAAAGCTGTGAAACTTCTCGGCCTCCATGATTGTATGAGCCAATTCCCATGATAAATATCTATATACCTATATATCTTTATCCTACTGGTTCTGTTTCTCTGGAGAATCCTGACTGATGCAAATGTCTTGTTACAGCCTCACAAGAGTTAGGTCTAGGCTCCCCACTCAATATTTGCTGGCATGGGTGCGGATAGGGCTACAGATTTTTGGCTGGAGCAGAGAGGTTATTGTCTAAAACTTTTCTCTTTTACTAGGCTGCTTCTTTTCTGATCCTTTGGCTAGAGAGAGTAGACTTGTGTTGGGCTTTTTTCTGCCTGCACCTCTTGGCATTTTCAGGTTGCTGGCTTCTTTAGCTCCATGTCTAGGATGTATGAAGCAAAAAGAAATCCCAGGGAAAACTAATCATAATGTAATGCTATGGTTTCAAGGTCCCTACTGATCTGCCCACTTTTCTCCACCTGTCAGACTCTTCTTTGGTTTGCTTTGGATATAACGTCAAGGGTTTTAGTTAAATATAGCAGGAGGAATAGGGGATTCTATTTTGTCCATCTGCCCAGAAGTGGAAGTCCTCCTCTTTGGGGAGATATTTTGGATTCAGAAGGTATCAGTGGAAAGTCCCAACTCAGGTGAATAATGGTCACCTCTGCCATGGAGCACTCAGTGAGTACTTTCATATGACAGCCCCAGTCTTGGGACATTACAATCACCTCACATATCTGTAGCTAGTAGTGGCCCCTCTGTTTGCTTTAGTATTGATATTGTATGTATGTATTATATTGCTCACTTATGTTTGGAAGAAAATGTTCAGCTACAAGGTCAAAAGAACTTTTTAATGCTTAGCAGTTCTCCCATGGGAAACCCTTCCCGGGAGAATGTGAACTGTCCATCCTTGGAAATATCTAATCAGAGGCTGAAAGTCATGGGTTAGGAAGAAGTTGGCACCTGACAATTTCTGAGGCCTTTCTAGTTCTAAGATTGTGAAACTGTGAGTTCACTCACTCTTTTTTGGATGAGATCCACAGAGGCAAATTTTCCATTTGTCGGGTCCAGATCCTCATGCTGGGCTTTGGACGCAGAATGTTCAGTTTGTGTCACTAACAGAGTGGTGACTGAGTGGCTGAATGACTAAGGTAGTATAGGGTCTAGCTGGTGTCCATTCAAACCAGCTAGATTCCAACACATGGTGGGTAGGTGAGTAGAGTTGGCTGATACCCAGGTTATGCTGTGGACTTGAGGAAGACTCTTGATACCAAACTCCCCCACCCTCCAGCCCCGTATATCACATAATGCTTAGTCAGTGCCAGCAAAAATGGGCTGACTTGAAATTCACAGCACAGCAAATATTCTTAGAGAACGTGTAAGCATTTACCTTGCTTTGCCACTTTTATCTCTGGCTCAGGAGAGTTGGTCTTTCCTGGATCTCCTTACAGCAAGAGGGCCAGATAGATACCCGGGGCTCAGATTTAAAGATTTAGAAGTCCATTAGGCAGGGAAGAGAACTAGGTAATAGGATGAGCTGGCTCAGCATTTTTCTCCCGAGCTATGTGCAGACATCAGCTAATTAAATAAACCCATTAGGAAGAAAACTTTGAAGAATCCTTTCAGGAACATTGAGAACTTCTGGAGGAAAGAAAGTTTTATGACTAGGAGAGAGATTCAGTGATCTCTGGAGAGGAAGTGTCCCTTCAAAATGATTTCTTCAAAAGAAATAGAGAACCTGCTATGGTCCGGGCACTTTCATACAGATTATCTCATGGCAAGTAGGTGAGTTAGTCATTGTTATCTCAGTTTTCAGATAAGGAAACAGGCTTAGAGAGACTAAGAAACTTCTCTGAGGTCACAGAGCTGGCAAGTAACAGAGCTGTGTTTATGTTATGGTTTGTCTAACTCCAGAGCTTATGCTTTCATCAGTCTGCCATTCTGGCTCTGCTAGGATGAGGGGACTGACAGGAGAATTTCTTAGAGTTTCACCTTAGGGGAACCAGGCATAGAATGATAAAAAAGAAAATGAATGTGTGTTTTTTATACTCACTTACATTTATTGCTTTATTTGGTCATCATTCCTTCTTGCATTTCAGACTTTCTATTTGTGATCGTTTTTCTTTTGCATGAATGACATTTTTTAGTGACTATGTCAGTCAGAGTCCAACCAGGAGAGAGAAACCACATGGCAATTTGAGCAGAGAAAGTTTAATATAAAGAATTAGTAACTATAATGGGGAATGCAATGATAAGGGCTTGGCAGTAAGTAGTGAAGAGAACTTTAAAGAGTAGAGGAATACAGATACAGGGAACAGCTACCATTCCCAGGGCTGAGACAGAGCATCAAAGGAATGAGCCCCCCAGGGCTGGGGTCTGGACCTTATTGGAGAGAGTATGGCTATGGATCACCGAATGGCAGAGAAGTTGCTGTAGGGCTGTACTGGTGGAACTTGCTAGAAATATTCCTCTAGGTTGCCAGGGAAAACTACTGATAGGGAGAGATCACCAGCGGTGCTCCACTGTGAAACCACATTGGGGAATTGCGGGAGGACGCTGTTGTCTGCAAGGTGCTGCTGACTGTCACGCACTGGAGCAGGCTGGTGCTGAGCACACTCTGGAGCTTTCCGAGAGGTCGAGAACCAGAACCAGGAAAATCCCTCTATCCTGCAATATGCCTCCAGTGCTCTCTACTGGCCATACGTGATGCCAGCTTAACAGGATGCCAGAAGGCAAAGGAAAAACACTTAGTCTATCTCCACCTTTGCAGAGCAGAAGGACACATTTGGAGCTGAGAGACAATAAATTGACAGATGGCACACTGAACAGGTCTTCTGATAACACCTGTTCCAATTTTTATGTCTGAAAATCTCACTCCCATTCTTAATGGACGTTTGCTTTGTGTACAATTTATTTTTTTCTTGGCATGTGAAGATATAATTATATTGTCTTTTGTTATTTGTCTTTTTTTTTCCTGGTTCTTTTAAAGATTTTTTTTTTGCCTTTGTTGTTTTGTAGATTCACTATGATATGTCTAGGGATGGATTTTGTTTTAATTATTTGGCTTGCAATTTGCTGACTCTGAAGATTAATGTCTTTTTAGTCTTGGAAAAGTCTCAGCCATTAGTTCTTCAGATAATACTTCTCTCCTGTATCACTCTCTTCTCCTTTTGAAACTTTGGTTAGAGGTAAGTTAGACTTCACTTTAGCTTCTGTGTCTCTCAACTTCTTTTTCATATTTTCAATTTTTTTGTACTTCTGTGTTGCATTTTGGGTATTTTTTAAGATATCTATTTGCCTTAGAGTTGACAAAATCTCTCTTTAGTGTATTTCACGATGTTACACCCATTCATTGACCTTTGATTTCAATTGTTATATTTTTTTGTTTATAGATGGTATATTTGGTTATTTTTTCAAATCTGTTTGGTCACATTTATGGTTCTTCATACTCTTATTTTTTTTTTTTGGTCTCTTTTTTATTTCTAAACATATCAAACATACTTTATATTTTGCGTCAGATAATTCTAATATCTGAAGTCTTTATGAATGTGATGAGGCTGTGCTGTTTTTGCTGGGTTTTGCTCATGGTATCATGTTTCTTGTGTGTTAGGCTTTTCTGAGTATAACCACATATTCTCTGGAACTTTATCTATAGGAATTATTTGAGGACTGGGTTGAAGATGAGTTTCTCTGGAAAGGTTTTGTGTTTGTTTCTGGCAGGCTCCTGGGGTCACTATTAAATAGGGACCTCTTCAAGCTTGAGATTTTGTGGACAGTCCAGGTAATGTCAATTTGAGCTTCAAATCCTGATTATGGCCTGGGTTGTAGTTGGAATTCTCAGAAATTTTTACGTTCTCTCCACCGAGCAGCCAAGTTCTGAGGTAGTCAATTTTCGGTTCTCCTATTAGACTCCCCATCTTGTATGGACTTTGTCTCCTCTTTCCTATGAACTATGAGGTCATGAATACTGAAGCTCAAGGTCACTTGGGTTTGTCAAATACCCTCAAGGGAAAGTTGGTTTCAGTGTTCTTTCTAGGTTTCTAACTTTATTTAGTTTTTGACCTCTGAATATTGTTTACTTTCTTCTTAACTCAATTATTTCTATATTTTATTCAGTATAGTTGGATAGTTTATCAGGATATCTAGTCTGCTACAGTACCAGAAATAGTAGATTGATGTAGGCTACATATAATACCAAATTTAGTTCTCATAATAATCTTGGGATTATTAACTCAATTTTTGGTCTAGGAAACTGAGGTTCAAGTAAGTTACATAGATAGCAAGTGGCAGAACAGGGAGGAGAATTAAATCTACATCATCTGGCACCACTTCATCCTTTGTTCTCTCTACCACGCTACTCTGGTTTCCTGGTTTTCTTCTTCTTTTTTTTTCTTTTTGAGACAGAATCTGACTCTGTTACCTGAGCTACAGTGCAGTGGTATTATCATAGCTCATTGCAACCTCAAACCCTTAAACTCCTGGGCTCAAGTGATCCTCCTGCCTCAGGGACCAAGTAGCTGGGACTATAGGTGTGCATCACCGCACCTGGCCAATTTTTCTATTTTTTGTAGATACAGGTTCTCACTCTTGCTCAGGCTGGTCTCGAACACCTGACATCAAGCAATCCTTCCACCGTGGCCTCCCAGAGTGCTAGGATTACAGGCAGGAGCTACCACACTCAGCCTCCTCTTTTCATTTAATGTAAATTCCAGGATCCTTCAGGATGTGGGCTGTTCTTAAAGCCCAGAAGTGCGCTGAGAATTCCATGGGAGTATTACTTTGATTCTCCTCTCACTTGACCAAACATAGTCCAGCTTCTCTTGAGGGTGCCCACTTCTATTAAGGTGGAAGACCCAGCTCGGACTGAGCGGACTGATGAAGTGGGACATCACAGTTGCAGCCCATGTGTCCCTGGAGATCTGTGGGGAATGAGCAGTGAAATCTCATGTTCAGGTACTTTCCTGCTCCACGTGGTTTATAGAATGTGCTCACGATGCTGGAGTCCCTTTGGGAATAGTTCTGTGTAGGAGCTGTCCTCAGTCTGACAGGCACCTCCCTTCCCCCTCCCCTGCTCTTTGTCTTCTTCCTTCTTCCCTGCCCTGTCTTGTAGCAGAGACTTCAGAATAAACTCCAGGGATTGAGTGCTTGTGTCAAACATACTTCAACATTGGAAACGTCAGAGGCACACATTCTGTACTTCTTCCAGACTTGGAAAGAACTGGGGCCAATTAAAAGTGAACTTTTAAGGGAAATGAACATCTTGCGTGCCAGGTTTCAGCTGAATGTCACTGCAATTGCCTAAATTATAACTATCAGAAAAAATGCATGCTAATTATGGAAATGCCATTAGGAGGAGTTCCTTCTGCCTGGAACCAGCTTAAAACATGACTGCCACCCACCCTCTACCTCTATCCCATCTCTCAACAGCAATTCTGTATTTCAGAAGGGGAAAAAAGCAATGTGTTGCAGTGAAAAGAGAATTTGTACCACACAGAATCTGGGTTTGGGTCCTAACCCCATCATTTATTGGCTATGTGACCTTGGGCAGAGCAACCTACCTCTCTGATCCTCAGTTTCTGTATCTATAAAATGAGGATAATAATGCCTACTCCATGAGGTTGTTGTAAAGATTAAGCAATAAGCAATGGCATATACAAATGTATGTATGAGAGCATCTAGCCAGTTACTTGAGTGGGGTAAGGGGTTGCGGGGCAAGAATAATTATCATAAGACCGAGGAGAGAGCTCTGATACCACACACTCACTTAGATGTTGGTCTTTGCTGCCTGCAGGCATGGCTGGCAAACTCCATGCAGGAGGAGATGAAGGCACAGACCTGCATCTTCCTATAGAATATTGAGTTTCCCCTTCCAACTCTGGGAAGATTTCCATTCCCTGATCTTGCCGGTATCTCATGAAGGTATCAGTGTTTCTCTGCCATGGCAGAGTATCCCACACCCTGTAGTCTGGATTAATCTTTTCCAACAGGTGGATCTTGGATCCTGATAGTTGGGAAAAAGTAGATTTATTGCAAAGAGTTCCAAGGATCCATACATTCACCAAGCATTGCATATAGACAGATATATCTTGAAATGATATACTCACTTTTATTTTAAATGTATATAGATGCTCTTGTGAACAAGAAAATACTTAAAGGCAGTAGTAGATTCAGAGATATCTTTTGGAATTGTGTTTTCTCAGTCAGTGAATACTAGAAGTACAACCACTGTGTGTGATTGTGCGTCTGAGAGTTTTTAAAATTTTATTTGAAAGGGCCAGAAATACCCAGGAATCTGATGAAGGGCTCACACCTTGGTGGGCTAACCTCTCTCTCTGCACACTGCCATTTCCTCAACCTATCTAGCAGGTGTGGAGGATGGTGATGTCACCACCTGCCAGGGAGACATCCCTCTGGAGAGCACCCATGGCCCATCCCGCTAGCCATGTTTCTCTGCGTGGCTGAGGGCTCATTAGCTGGTATTGGGTGCTTGGACCATTATTTGTAATCTTTTCCTCCCACACTCTCTGCAAGCTCTTAGAGTATTTTATATACCCCCAGTGTTCTGAAATTTCCCTTCTATGCCTTGGAGTGACTATTCTTCAGCCATTGTGCTGGGTACTCAATGGGCCTTTTCATTCTAGAAACCCATGTCCTTCAGCTCCCAGATATTTTCTTGAACTGTTTTTTTTTTGAAATGTTTCTTTCCCCCCCATTTTCTCATTTCTATATCTAGAATCTCTATTTCTCAGCTAGTGGATCTTCTGAGTTGGTTCTTTAATTTTTAAAAATCTTCTCTTTTATTTCCCATCTCCTTATCTTTTTGCTGTATTCTGGGAGATTGACTCAATTTTATCTCTCAGCTTTTATATTGAATCTTTCACTTCTGCTCCCAGATTTCTATTTTCCAAGAGATCTTTTTTGTTGTATTTGTTTTCTGAATACTACTTTTTAATAGCATGCACTCTCATCTAATGAATTCAAATCTTTAGACACCCCTCTAAGGGTTATTATCAATAGATTTTTGGATGTTTTCTTTTTCCTTTATAGTCTGTTTTCCTCAAGTTGCTTTTCCACACCTGGTTTTGGCCTGTCTCCAGGCTGGAGATATTCCTCACGTGTTTGGGGATCCTTGTCTATCTGTTCATGGTTGGGACTGTCCAAGTCTGGGCCTCTAAGTAGAGTAATTTTGCTGGGCTGTTTAATTGGATCCCTTGATATTATATGTTTCGATTTTTCTTTTGGACTGGTCACCTTTCCTGGAGAAGAATCTTCCAGTCTCCTTCCTGGAGGGGATGGATGAGCCTGGCTTAACAGAAATCATTGGAATCCATTTGAGGAAGACAGCTGGGAGTCTCAACATTTAGTATGTAGATAAACATTCTTTTAGTTCTCCTGTTGGTAGTGTGAAGTCCCTGGGTGCAACTGGAATTGGAGTCCTTTAGTCCATAGATTCTGGACCTGCACTGTCTGATACAATAGCCACTAGCCACATGGGACTATTAAGCACTTGAAATGTGGCTAGTGCAACTGAGGAACTAAATTTTTAACTTTAATTTTTTTTTTTTTTTTTGAGACAGGGTCTTGCTCTGTTGTCCAGGATAGAGTGCCGTGGCATCATCATAGCTCACTGTAACCTCAAACTCTGGGGCTCAAATGATCCTCCTTCTTCAGCCTCCCAAGTAGCTGGGACTATGGGTGCATACCTGGCATACCAAGCCTGGCTAATTTTTCTACTTTTCGTAGAGATAGGGTCTCGCTATGTCGCTCAGGCTGGTCTTGAATTCCTGACCTCAAGTGATCCTCCCACCTCAGACTCTCAAAGTGCTAGGATTACAGGCATGAACCACCGCACCTAGCTTTAATTTTAATTTTAATTAATTAATTTTTCAAAAACACATACTCTATTCAGTACTGGGAAACTTTTCCATATTTTGGAACAACTTGAGTATGTGGATCCACTTTTTCAACTGTTAATTTTATGAAATCTAACAACACATCAAGTATTTCTGATGAAAATTTGAGATGTGCTGTGGGTGTATTTTATACATACTTTTTGAAAAGAAAGAGTGTAAAAGATCTCATTAATAATTTTTTATATTGATTACATGTTGAAATGCTAATATTTTGGATATATTATGTTAAACTATATTATTTAAGTTAATTTTAGCTGTTTCTTTTTCCCTTTTTAACATGGATACTAGACAATTGTGTATGTGGCTGGCAGTCTATTTCTAGGGGCAGTGGAATCCTAGAGCTTAGAGGTGATGCTCCAGAGGGGAGGGGCTGTCCCCCAGCCCTGGCTGGGTCTCTGCTTCATAGATGGACCTGCGCCCACTCTTCTCATGTGAGCTGTGCCTGGGCCTTGGGGGCTTCTGTGGTGTAGATCATCTGTTCTTGGCTTTGCTCACCACCTGGCTGGAATCCAGTTTCTTTGGGTTTGCTTGTTCGGTTTCTGAAAGTTTACTGCTGTTGACTCTTTATCTTTTTAATCTTTGTCCTTGGGGTTTATGTCTTTAAAAAAAAAATCACTTATTGTTGCTTTAGTGGGGTTTTAGGAGGGAGCAGAGATAAAAATGCGTGTCTTCAATCTACCCTCTTGAACTAGAAATCTTAAATATCTTTTGATTCCCTCCCTTGCTCCGTCTTATTTTTC
>CAUYPO010098713.1:0-15434 GCA_963574435.1 Cheirogaleus major | reverse complement strand
ACTCGCCATCAAATTGGTACTGACTGATTAAAACTATGGTGCTCAAATGGTGGTAGTGTTCACCAGGGTTGGGGGAGGGCAAGACCCACATCATAGGGATGTGGCGAGCATTGTCGGGGGGATGGGCATACCTCTAACCCTCCTTAGGGAGAGGCAAAGATATACAATGTATACAAAATGTAAAAAAAAAAAAATCCTTTGTTGGATGGAGGGGAGGCAGGAGGGGGGAGGAAGTGTAGAGTGACATAATGTGAGCTATGGGCGCCACCTGGGGATTGGACTTGCCTGAAGCTCTGGCATGTGGGCGGTGGAGGGGTGGTAGGGGCAATGTATGTAACCCTAACAATATTTGTACTCCCATTATATGATGAAATAAAAGGAAAAAAAAGAAATTCCCTTTGTCCACTCCTCCTAGTCCCTGGAAACCACTACTCTACTTTCTGCTTCCATTAATATGACTACTTTAGACACCTAATATAAATGAAATCATGTGGTATTTGTCCTTCTATGACTGGCTTATTTCACTTAGCATAACATCCTCAAGGTTCATATATGTTGTAACATATGACAGAATTTTCTTCTTTCATGGCTGAATAATATTCTATCTTTTGTATATAGCACATTTTCTTTATTCTTCCACTGATAGACATTTAGAATTTTTCCACTTTTTGGCTATAGGGAATAATGCTGCAATAAATAAGGGAGTGCAAATGTCTCTTCGAGATCCTGCTTTTAACTATTTGAATAAATACCAGAAGTATTTATTGTCATATCCAAGAAATCCTTGCCAAAACCAATGTCATGAAGCTTTTCTCCTGTTTTACAGTTTCAAATATTCCATTTAAATTTTTAATCCATTTTGAGTTGTTTTTTGTGTATGGTATAAGATAAAGGTCGACTTTCATTCTTTTGCTTATGGGTATTCAGTTTCCCAACACCATTTGTGCTCTTCTGATAGGTGCATGTGTATTTATAATTGTTATATTTTTCTGATGAGTTTACCTGTCAGTCTGTTTTGTGCTGTTCTACCAGAATACCACAGATTGAATAATTTATAATGAACAGAAATGTATTGGCTCACAGTTCTGGAGGCAGGGAAGTCTAAGATCAAGGGGCTGACATCTGGTGAGGGCCTTCTTGCTGCATCATTCCGTGGCAGTAGGCAGAATGGAAAGAAAAGGTAAGAGAGCAAAAAGGGACCAAACTGGTCCTTTTGTAAGAAACCCATTCTCGTGATAATAAACCCACTCCTGAGATAATGGCATTAATTCATTCTTGAGGGCAGAGCCCACATGGCCTAATCACCTCTTAAAGGTCGCACTTCTTAATATTGTCACATTAGGGATCAAGTTTCCAACACATGAACTTTGGGGGACACATTCAAACCATAGCATGACCCATTTATTGTTACATAATATCCTTCTTTGTCTCTTGTGATCATTTTTGACTTAAAGTCTGTGGTGTTTGCTGTAAGTATGACCATCTTGCTTTCTTTATATGTTATATATTTAATTGAACCTATTGCTAAACAAAGTGTGAATGGTGTGGCTTGATTCCTCTTGACTGCTTACAGGAAAATGAGAAAAGAGAGAAATTATTTAAAGACATAATTGTCAATCACAAGGGAAACAGAATTTAAAGATTTGGAAAATTCTCATCCCAGTCATATTGTAAACAATGAAAAAGCATATTCAGGAGATAACACCAAGGACGTGGCTAAATAACCATCTCATAATGAGATGAGTATGAATCTGCCATCTCAGCAGGAGCTAGAAGGTATTCATTAAGATACTGGGGAAACTAGTCAACCATCTAAACAGAAACCTGGACCTATTGTCCAACACAATGGAAGAATGAACCTGAAAGCATTTTGGAGATCAACAGGTCTGCCCTTCAATCACAGGCCCAGAGTTCAAGGGCCTAAGGGAAGACAATTTCAAAAGAGGGGCCAATATTGCCCAGCACTGCCTCACAGTGCAGTGCAGACTGTGCTCCACACACACTGTCACTATGCTTCTCAGCTTCCCAGGTGTATCTCCAGAGGGCACTACACCCAGCAACGCTTTGGAAATATGGCTGCCTTCACCTAGATTTTTAAGAATGCCCCAGAGAGCTATGTGGCCCAGGTAGAGAACTGCTACAGGGGTGGGACCACTGCACAAAGCTCTTATTACGTCAATGCCCAGCAGAGCCATGGGGCTCATTATGGCTGAATAGTATTCCCTTGTGTATATATATATTCCATTTTCTTTATCCATTTATCTACTGACATTTAGGTTGATTCCACATCTTGGCTACTGTGAATAGTGCTGAAATAAACATGGGGGGCACATATCTCTTCGATATACTGATTTTCTTTCCTTTGGATACATACTCAGTAATGGGATTTCTAGATTATATGGTAGTTCTATTTTCAGTATCTGGAAAAACTCCATACTGTTCTCCCTAGAGACTAGTCTAGTTTACATTCCCACCAGCAGTGAATAAGAGTTCCCTTTTCTCTTCATCTTCACTAGTTATTTTTTGTCTTTTTGATAATAGCCATTCTAACTGGGGTAAGGTGATATCTCATTGTGGTTTTAATTTGCCTTTGCCTGATAATTAGTCATGTGGGCAATTTTCCTTATACTTGACCATTTGTATGTCTTCTTTTGAGAACTGTCTATTCAGATTCTTTGCTCACTTTTCAATATGATTATTTGGTTTTTTTTTTGCTCTTGAGCTTTTTGAGTTTTTTGTATATTCTCAATATTAGTTCTTTGTCAGATGAATAGTTTGCACATTCATTTTTATTTAGTGACTTTTTTCATTTACTTTTAGATAGTGGAATACTTAGTGTTCATTTAAACCCTAATTATGATTATTTCTTAATTTCTTGCTTTATTTTTTAACCTTGTATTTTTTATATAATAGACTGTTTAAAAGTAAGTGGCAGTTTTGCATTTACTTATAATATGTTTATATAGACATATAGTGCAGTTTATACATATAAATATATTTTTCAAGAGTTAACTGCAAACCAGAACCCTGTTTATAATGTGTATATTATTTTATTATTTCACCTAATAACCTTTGAAAATCTTCCTGTAGTATCATATTCTCTTTTTTCATTTCCTAAAATGCAGTCATTTTAAGTAAAGAAATTTTTATGAGTAATAAAATGCATTTTATTCAGTCATGTGTATATTTTAAATAGAAGAGATAATTTCAATAACCAAACAAGATGCTGTTCAGCAGCTACTGTAGTGGAAATCATTTAACATGTTTCATTATACATTTTCTGGTTCTGTAGTTAGAAATAGGGGGAGGAGACCTGAATCCAGTATTTCTCAGAAATTACTCATCGTTACGGGTTTATAAATAAATGTCCAAGTTTTTGGTAACAAAGCTAATCAGCTTCTCATTTTGATTTTTGTTTTAAGTAATTAACTCATCGAATGATTTTGCCTCCATCATTGAAAAACATAATTAGTGTTCCAAATGAAAAATGAGTATTTCACCGTCTAAAAGTGATGGTCATGATTAACCATCTCAGCTTCTGACGTACAATACTTGTCTGGGTATCTCATTTTTAAAACAGAATATGTGTTTTTAATGGTAAATTTTAAAATGCACACTTTATGTTTTAATGGTAAAATTTTCTTTGAAATCATATTACTGGCACACCAAGCCACATTAGGTGCTGCTACAAAGTAGTTCTCTTTTTAAAGTGTTAAACCTACAGAATGTATGCCATTACACTTTCATATATATCTTATATCTTATTGCTTAAATAAGACTAGATACTTCCAGTCTTCCCATTTCTTTAGTTTATCAAGAAAATAGAGTAGATGCAAGTGACCATGGAAATCTTTTATTTTTATTTATTTATTTATTTTTTTTTTTTTTTTGAGATAGAGTCTAACTCTGTTGCCCGGGCTAGAGTGCCGTGGCATCAGCCTAGCTCACAGCAACCTCAAACTCCTGGGCTCAAGCGATCCTCCTGCCTCAGCCTCTCGAGTAGGTGGGACTACAGGCACACACCACCATGCCTGGCTAATTTTTTTTCCTTTATATTTTTAGTTGGCCAATTAATTTATTTCTATTTTTTTAGTAGTAAATCTTTTATTTTTAAAAAGAAATGTTTCTTTGTTAGAGATTCTGTGTTTTAGCAACGATTCCTATGGTGAGAAAAAGGCTGTCAGTAGCAATTCATTAATTTAGTGCCTGCTCTGCTTTTACCAAGTTTAACTAATTCAGATATCAAGCACAAAAGTTGTTCCCAACCTGGGCCTAATGAAGTTGCTTAAGTAATTGATATGAGAGTAAGCACAAGTTGACTTATTTGTAAAGTGATTCACTCATCATCTTTCTTCTTCTATTAATAGCAACCCACCCAGACTTAGTTTGCCTTAATTTAATTTAACCAGTCAATAAATATTGAGAACCTACTTTGCCTACTTTGTAAAATATATTGTATTGGTCATAGGTAAATAAAAAGCAATCTCTGATGTCAATGAACTTAACCTTTAGAAAACAATAAAGGGAAAATGCTCAAATAGCTGCAATATAAGGCAAATCGTACTACTTACCATTTGAGTGGTACAGAAAGCTGGAGGGATTCAGAAGAAAAAGAAAGGGCATCTGACTGAGGGATCCAGAGACATTTCATGAAATAGGTAGCTTTAAGTATGAGCCATATCTGATTATAATTATAATTAAATGATTTATTACAGAAATATGTATTTAATGTCTGTTTCCTTCAGTAGAATTTAAATTTCATGTCAATTGTTATTATGCCTGTCTTGTACCTAGCACAATGGCTACTTAGTTGGCATTCAGTAATTGTTGAATGAATAATAAGTGAGTTCAAAAGACAAACAATAAAACTGAAGTAAGTTGATACATTCTAGTAACAATTAATTAATGGAACTTTACATAGTTATTGTAGGAAACGTTCCTTTAAGAGAAACTGTAAAATAGAGGGATCATAAACTCTAGACCTAGACTGCCTGGGTTTGAATCTTGACTCTGTCACTTACAAGCTGTGTTAGCTTAGGAAAATTATGTAACTTCTTTGCACCTTAGTTTCCTTATCTGTAAGATTAGAATATTAACAGTGCATGAACATGTGTGTGTTGTGAAAATTAAATAAGGTAATACTGGTGTAATATTTATGACAGTGCCTGGCATGATGTGTGTGTGTGTGTATATATAAATAGATATAAAATAAGCACTCAATAAATGTTAGTTTTTATCATTACTGCTGCTGCCACTATTAATTACTACCACTATTACTATACATCACAAACTGTCCTTAAGTGCCAAGTATCCAAAGATGGAGATAGCATTGTTCTGTGGTTTTTCTGGGAAAGAGATAAAGAAGTATGTGATTGAAACAAATATCAGCTGCTATTTTTTTGGAATTACTGAGGGCTGAATATTCAAGTTAATCATCTCAACCAATATAATGTTACCAGATAGGCCATACACAGATCCTCAATATTCAAAGAATTTTGCTCCAGTAAAGTATACATAATGCTAAAAATAAAATGATATAGTTAACTTTTTCTTTGAAAATTTAAAGACAACCGTATATTTTGCATTGTTTCAGGATCATAAATCAATGACCAGTTATTAAGTATGGAAATACATCTTAATAGACATTGTAGTGGTCTATTTAAGCAAAGATAATCTGTTTCAGGGATATATTTAAGATTGATCTATTAACTTATTTGAATAACTAAATAGTTAAAATGCTAGCAGCAAGAAAGTCTGCCCATCTTAGGTATATATAACCAACTTGAACCTGAAATTGACTGAACCAAAATTGATATAAAGAATAAACATCACATCAGTGTACAAAGTCAACTATATAGAGACTTCAAGGAGAAACATCTGTGACTATTAAATTACATTTAATGAAATTATTATAAATAATTTGATATTCTACGATTATTACAAATAATTATAAATAATTTGTGAATTATAAATAATATAATGAAATTATTATAAATAAATGGGATTATTTGTCAAAAGCATTATATATTCACTTTTACTCCTTGACTCGTTTTAGGAGGAAAGGGAAGGAATTAAACACTATGTACACACATATGTTTGTATACATATTGTATGTATATATATAATGCGTATAAATTATATAATATGGAAATAAACATTTACATGCTTTTTATTCTTCATCTTGCTGAGAAATGCCTAATACAGTTGTAGTAGATACTATACAAGTGCCTTTAAAATTAATAAACAGTAAGCTGTCCCATTATTTGACAAGAGATTAAGACCCTACTCATGTTAGTTATATCTGCCTTCAACTATGCCTTCCTTCTAACAAAAGACTTTTAGCTTCTTATAAGTAAACTTAGTCACAAAGTGCTATCAATATCAGGGAAAAACACAAAGTGTATTTTTTGGGGGAGGTTGTTTTCTTTTCTCTTTTTTCTTTTTTGCACTGAAGGAACGCTGAAAACATTGGCATGGAAAAACAAAACAGCACAACACATTACACCATTAGTAATATCTCCTTATAATGACACGTTTCTTTATTGATTCTATTATGGGAATAGAATATCAAGCCTTGTATTTCTTTTTCGATAAAAAATATTGAAATGGCCAAAGTGAATATGGGCTAAGGGAAAATAAAGTGGTCTCTTTAATAATTCCACTTCCTGTCTATGAACATCTTGATCGCACATGGAAATGGGATATTTAGATTGCCTGCTACTGTTGGGGATCATAGGACCTTGGAATATTTTGTCATTGTGTAAGAAAAACAGAGGGAGATAAAGTATAATGGAAAAGAGGTTTTGATTCTAAGATATTCTATCTTGTTCTAAGTTCAGGCTTTTCCCCCAATTTGGCATGGAAATTCCCCAACTGTACATTTTCTTCTTTTTTTTTTTACTTTTTATTTTGAAATAGTTTTAGACTAACTTTTCTATAAAGAAAAGTTGCAAAAATAGTACAGCGTTTTATTTTAATGCCTTCACCCACCTTGTTAACATCTCACATAGCTATAGTACAATTATCAAAACTAAGAAACTAGCTTTGGCATTATACTATTAGACTTTTATACTATTATACATTATACTATTATACTACAGACTTTGGATTACACAAGTTTTTCCAATAGTTTTATTTTTTAAGATTTTTTAAATTAAAATATTTTGAATTGCAGTAAAATATCTATAACATAAAATTTACCATTTTTATATGTACAGTTCAATGCTAATAACTATATTCACATTGTTGTACAGATAGTCTTTAGACCTAATACATTGGAAAAAACAGATTTATAATACTATTTCAATATATTTAGTGTTTGTAGAACTATTTTGAGTAACTGAGTAAACCTGATCCACTTTTATTAATATATATTTACCTAAAAATTTTCCCATTTTATTTTGGTTTTCCCTTTTAGTGGCATAGAACCATTCATAATATGTTGTTATAAAAGTTCCTACCAAAGCGATATTATGATCCCCTTTTCATGCTAATGCTATTTGATCGTACCTTCTATTTATTCAGAAATATTGCCAGATATTCCTATATCTTAATATTTAACATTTCAGGTTTTGAAATCCTCTCTATTGTTTCTTTGTCTTTTCTTTGAAATAGCATGTGCCATTCTATTTATAATTGTCTTCTTTTTTTACTTTATGCTATTTTTAGTCTAGCTTTTCAAAGTGAATACTTGTCTCAGTAAATTTCAATCTTTCTTCTTTTCCAAATACATTCATTTTAGGCTGTAAAAGTTCTTCTAAATACTACTTTTTCTGAATTCTACAAGTTTTAATTTATAGTGGTTTGACCTACATTATGGTTTCTAATTTAGATCGTTATTTATTTAGAAATTTGTTTCTTTAGGTGTTTTTAATTCCCACATACAGCATTTGCACACACAAGCTTTATTCGGGTGACACATTGGTTGTCAGGTTTGCGTGCAGGAAAAGTCCCTCACAGCCTGAGACTGCCCAAGGCTAGGGTGCAGGGCGACCATCCAAAAGAGGAAGAGGACAAGAGAACTCCCAGGGGAGAGGGGAATTGGAGATGGGGCTCATGTGTCTGAGTGATGTCAGTCAGGTGTATCCGAGTGATGTCAGTCAGCAGCACCTCAGGGAATCTCTGGGTTAGAGAACTTCGGAGAGCAGCAGTGGCTTGGGGCCTTTATAGCCACAGGGTTTATCTTATCTATGGCTAACAGATGTGCAGTTTCACAGGGTATGCAAAACAGGCAGACTCTAAATGGCTAAAAATGTGCTTATTTGGGGCATGTTTAAAACAATGAGATGTATAAAAATTGAGTGTGGTGCCAGGGAGCATTTGAACTAAAGGTCTCAACATGCTGTGAAGAAACAAACAACCTAAGGGCCAATATATAGAGGCCATTTTTGGTTCATTTATATAACAAATTTTAAAAAGGCATATGCATTACTTTAATATGCCATGGTGCCTGAACTGCTATGCTTAGCTCTTTACCAATGAGTATCATGCTGAAATAGTTTATATTTCAAGTCTTCTGCACTAATTCTTAACAAATTCTTTTAAACCCTAGCAGTAATTTCACAATGAATGGTAATAAGGTAGTTCCTAGGTAGCCGTGACCAAGACCTGGTCTTTCTATATGAGCCAAAGTCACTGAAATGTAAGATGTTGGAGAAGGAATCATGAGCGATACCGTCTGATTCAATGGTTCGTTTAAAAGATGAAGAAATTGAGCCACAGAAAGCCTAAATAATTTGTTTACAGCCACCTAGCTAATTAGTGACAATACCACAACTAGGTCTCCTGATTCTCAGTCCAATAGTTTTCCTATTGTACCATAACAGGTCAAATCTAGCAGTTATACTAATAATTTTATAGATAGCAAAACCGTTTTGCTCCTAAGATGTTCCATTTATTTTGTGTACATTCCTCATTTTGTCCTTATCAAAACTGTATGTTACAAATGATGGAAACAAACAAAAAATGTAAATAGAAATAAAGCCAAGACTAGCATATAGGTACCCACTCCCAAGTCCTTCCTCTTTGAGCTGCATAATGATGATAGTGGGCATATGGTTATTGTTAGTAGGAAGACAGTTAATGCTACTTTGTTAACCTGAAATTTCATCATAATCAGCATTTTCTGTTACTAAATCAGTTACCTCAAAGTGTTATTTGAAAAGAGCAACAGTGGACAATTTTATCAATTTTAATTCATTGTTAGCAATGAGTGGTCATTTCAGTAGGTTTTTTTTAGTATAAACAAGTTTCTGCTTGCTCCCTAACAACTTTATCCTCACAAGAAAGAGAAGGTATCTATAAGATATGAGGGATGCGCACTATGGGCTTTGTTTTGTTGTGTTCATTATTGTTTTGTTTTTCATACAAAGTATAGTAATAGAAGGCATTTACCATGTACTCTTATCACTAACTCTTGTGACCCAGTCTTTTAAACATGTAAGCCTTTGCGGACATGTGTTTGTTTAACTACTGTTTCAGGTTATAAAGTTGAAGTGGGGAATGTTTAAAAATTGCTTCAATGTTCTTTTTAAGGTTTAGGCACATTTTCTTCTCCAAATGATATGAGTGATATCTTTAAAGCTCATTTTGGCTCCTCAAATAAAAAAAAAGCTGAGTATACAGTAAGCACAAAATTTACATTTATATGCAAACATGAAGAAAGCAAGAGAATCTGCTGTGAAAGGTGAATATTTCAGAAATATCTGGAATATGCATATTTCAAAGTAAGTTATGGTGATAACCTGTCAATCTCGGAACATAGATCATCCATAACTAAAGCACTTCACCTGAGTCATGTTAATTTTATAGAATAAGGCATACTTTTCTTAGTTTATTAGTCTTCTTTTATTGCTTCTAGTACAAAGTGTTCCACAAGAAAAATAACTGATGACCAGACAACAGCATTTAATAAGTGTCTGTGGCATTAATCAGTGTGGTTGAATCCAAGGAGCTATTATTTTAGCCACATTTAAATCCTGATTGCATTTTATTCTGCCTTGGCAATGTTCACAATGTGATCTTCATTAGAATATATTTTAAGCATTCACATGCTGGCATGGCCATTATTTGCATCCTGCACTGTGAACAGTAAATCATGTGGAAGATGCCTAGATGCAGAGTTCCAGGCTCCGAAATTTGACTCCTTTTTGTCTTCATTTTGTTGCTTAGTATTTCTCATGGACCGAAAAGGGGTTTAGAATATGACTATCACTGGAAATTAAGCATATGACCTAGAGAATCTCAGATCACTACCACTTAAATGAATTTAAAGATGCTTGTCCTGTTCCTCTTGTACATTCACACTATTGAGTCAACACAAATTAGATTGGGTATATTCAGATACCTTGGTTCATGTTAGAATTCTGCAGAATTACTTCTAATGCTTTGGGTAGTTTGTGACAATGCTAAAGGGCCCGATGTCCTGAAGTTCTGCTTACCACCTGCACGTTTGTGTACCTGGTCTGGAGGATCTTTTAATGCACTTCAGAAAGAGTCTGGAGCCCTAACATTTGTTACATTTCCCTTAGCAGTGTGCAGATTCAATATAAGGAGCCATTTATGATGAGTTTTCTGGAAAAAAAAAAAAAACAGTCAATTAGGTCATACCTGACTTCCCATAGCATGTACCCTTTTATTCTGCTTGCCATTCAGGGCTTATCTATGGCACATTCTTTGCATCAGATAATGTTGAAAATCATGGAATTCTGAGTCAGATACTCGAGTTTGAATTCTAGCCCTCCAAGTACAAATTTAGGACCTAAGGCAGTAGTTTTCTACAGGGGACAATTTTGTACCCTGCTCCACTCCACTGGGGGAATATTTGGCAATGTCTGGAGATATTCTAGGTTATCACAGCTGGTGGGTACAACTAGCCTCTACTATGTAGAGGCCACAGATGCTACTAAACATCCTACAAATGTACATCACAGCACCCTAAAGCAAATAATTATGTGACCTAAAATGTCAATAATACATGGCCATTATTTGCATCCTGCACTGTGAACAGTAAATCATGTGGAAGATGCCTAGATGCAGAGTCAATAATGCCCAGATTGGGAAACCTTGATAATAAGACAAATTAACTTTTTTGATCTCTATCATCTTTAAAATAGGAATGATACAGAGATTAATGTCAGAGGACTAGAGAGAAATTCTCTATTTCCTGAGTCATTCTGGAGACAGTGTCCCCTTTTCTTCATTGTGTTTCACATTAGTGACTCCAATGGCTAAAATTTCAGACCAGGTAAGAAGAAACACCATGAAAGTGCATTATAAAAGAAAATTTCCTTTTAGTTGATCCTTTTCACTGTCTCACACAACATACCATGTAAGCAGCTACCTATACTTCTGAAACAGAATACATCCAGTAGGTAAGCACATTATAATAACTGATGCTTATATAGTACTATGTGTAAGACACTGTTTCATCTAAGTGCTTTACATTCTTCACTCGTTTATTAATAATTCTCACATATACCCTATGTGGAAGTTATCAATGTCTTTTCACAAATGAGGGCATTTGGACCCTGAGAAGCTAAATAATTTGCCAAGTTCACATGGCTAACAAAGTAGAAGGGTCAAAATTCAAACTCAGGATATCTGGCTTCAAACTCTCCAGAGTCTGTGCTATTAACCACTATACAACTCTGAGCCTCAAAGAAAGAATATAGAAGGGACTTGGACTACCATAATCTGTACTCCAAAGGGGACATCTTGCTACGATAGCAATTGGAGTTTTATGGATTGGGTGAGAAGAAAGGTACATTTGAAGTGCATAAAAGCAAGTTAATACAGCATAGTGGAATGAATGAATGTAGGTGGGCTTCAAACTCAGAAAGACTCTGAGCCTAAATCCAGGCTTCTTAGATAAAGGAGTTTGGTGACCTTGGGTAGATTACTGTAGCCTCTGATCCTCACCCTTTTTTTTTTTTTGAGACAGAGTCTCACTCTGTTGCCCAGGCTAGAGTACCTTGGCGTCAGCCTAGCTCACAGCAACCTCAAACTTCTGGGCTCAAGCGATCTTCCTGCCTCAGCCTCCTGCTTCAGCCTCCCGAGTAGCTGGGACTACAGGCATGCGCCACCATGCCCTGCTAATTTTTTCTATATATTTTTAATTGACCAATTAATTTTTTTTCTATTTTTAGTAGAGGCGGGGTCTCACTCTTGCTCAGGCTGGTTTCAAACTCCTGACCTTGAGCAATCCGCCCGCCTCAGCATCCCAGAGCGCTAGGATTACAGGTCTGAGCCACCGTGCCCAGCCCTCCTCACCTTTTTTGAAGGTCAAATCAACCAATATTTTAAAATATTTTAAACAATGTCTGGTGTAAAATAGGCACATTATAAGTGTTCACCTCCATATTTCCCTCCAACTTTCTGCCCACATCTATCCTTTTCCAAAGAGAGCTAGACAAATAAATGTTCTCCTCTGGAGTGCCCTACATTGAAATATATATATATATGTATGTATATGTATATATATCTCCTAGATCATATAGAGGAAATGGTGGCCTAAACAATAAAAGGGCTGTAAATCTTCATTATGTTTAAACTGGGAATATATCTCAGCTACCTTCCAGTATAAGTCTCCCTACCTCAACAATAAGGATGATGTGACAGACCCACAATAATTAGACATTCCACCTTAGAACAGTCACAGAATATAGATCAGAGAAGCAATTTAGGAATTACCAAATAAAAATGTTTTTGCATTGTATATTTAATATTATGCATTTTTACATAAATATATACATTTATACAAACATACATACCTTTAAGTCTATTTTATTTCTTTTAACATCAATATTATTCAACTGGATCCACTGTTCCCCAATATGCTTTTAACAATTAACAATATATTAAGGATATAGTTCTGTAACTACATACAGATTTTTGTCATTCTTTTTAACTATGTATAGTTTTTATTAGATAATATTATAGTTTTTATTTCTGACCAATTTTATTTGAAAATTAATATATAAATATAAGAAAAATTAAAACATTATAAAAATTTATGATGGAAAGCAAGCCTTCCTCTCACTCTAGACCTTCAATTGCCTTATCCTCTTTGATATAAGTTTACTGTATAAAATTTCAAAGGCATTATATGAATATAAAATCAAATATATATAACACACATGTATATATATACATATATGTATAAGATATGCTTTATATATAATGTATCTATGGCATACTTCCCTTGTGCTAAATATATTTCTGTCTGTGTATGTGTACAGAAGTGTATCATATACATTATATATACAATATATAATCTTTTTGAAAATTGGAAGTATATACTACATCCCATAAACTATGCTTCTTTTTTTCTTTTCATCTTCATTTTTTTTTATTTTTAATTAGTATGGGTATGTAATGGATGTGTATATTTATAGGGCACATGTGATGTTTCGATATAGGCATACAATGTGAATTAATAAAATCAGGATAATTGGGATATCCATCACCTCAGGCATTTATCATCTCTTTGTATTAGGAACATTCCAAAACCACATTTTTAGTTATTTTAAAATATACCATAACTTGTTGATTAAAGTCACTTTGTTGTGCTATCAAATATTGTCCATTCTATCTAATTATCTAACTATATTTTTGCACCCATTAATCACCCCCACTTTATCCCACCCTCCCCAACCTCTGGTAATCATCATTCTACTCTATATCTCCCTTAGATCAATTGTTTTTAATATTTACCTTCCATATATTAGTAAGAACATGAGAGATTTATCTTTCTGTGCTTGGCTTATTTAACGTAACATAATGATCTTCAGTTTCATCAATGTTGTTTCAAATGGCAGGATTTCATTCCTTTTGTGGCTATATAATATTCCATTGTGTATATGTATGACAATTTCTTTATCCATTAATCTGTTGATGGACACTTAGGTTGATTCCATATCTTGGCTATTGTGAACAGTGCTACCACAAACGTGGGAGTGCAGATATCTTTTCAATATACTGAATTCCCATCCTTTGGATATATACCCAGCAGTGGGATTGCTGGGTGCTATGGCAGTTCTATTTTCAGTTTTTTGAGGAACCTCCATACTGTAGCCATAGGGGTTGTGCTAATTTACATTCCCACCAACAGTGTACGATGGTTCCCCTTTTTCCACATCCATACCAGCATTCGTTATTGCCTGTCTTTTAGATAAAAGCTATTTTAACTGGGGTGAGATAATATCTCATTGTAGTTTTGATTTGCATTTCTCTGATGACTAATGATGTTGAGCATTTTTTCATATACCTTCTGTATGTCTTCTTTTGAGAAATGTCTATTCAGATACTTTGCTCATTTTTAATTGGATTATTTATTTGATTTTTTTCCTATTGAGTTTTTGGAGCTTCTTATATATTCTAATCATTTGTCAAATAAGTAATTTGTAAATATTTTCTCCCATTCTGTCGGTTATCTCTTCACTTTGGTGATTGTTTCATTTGCTGTGCAGAAGCTTGTTAGCTTCATATGATCTGATTTGTCCCATTTTGCTTTGGTCACCTGTGCTTTGAGGGCATTACTCAAGAAGTACCTGCCCAGACCAATGTCCTGAAGCATTTCCCCAGTGCTTCCTTTTAGTATTTTCATAGTTTCAGGTCTTAGATTTATGTTTTTAATTCATTTATATTTTATATTTGTGTATGGTGAGAGATAAGAGTCTAGTTTCATTCTTCTGCATATGGATATTCAGTTTTCCCAGCACATTTATTGAAGAGACAGTCCTTTCCCCACTGTATGTCTTTGGCAACTTTTTTGAAGATAAGTTCACTATAAATGAGTGGATTTATTTCTGCGTTGTCTGTTTTGTTCCATTGTTATATGTGTCTGTTTTTATGCCACTCCCATGCTGTTTTGGTTACTGCAGCTCCGTAGTATAATTTGAAGTCAGGTAATGTGATTCCTCCAGTTTTATTCTTTTTGCTCAGAGTGGCTATGACTATTCTTTGTCTTTTGTGGTTTCATATAAATTTTGGTGTTATTTTTTCTCTTTCTGTGAATAATGTCATTGATATATTGACAGGGATTGCATTTAATCTGTTGATTACTTCGTGTGGTATAGACATTTTAACAATAATAATTCTTCCAACCCACAAGCATGGAATATCTTTCCATTTTTCTGGGTCCTCTTCAATTTCTTTCATCATTTTTTTACAGTTTTCATTATAGAGATCTTTCACTTCTTTGGTTAAGTTTATTCCTACATATTTTATTTTATTTGTAGTCATAGTAAATGGAATTATTTTCTTGGTTTCTTTTTCAGATCGTTTACTTTTGGCATATAGAAATACTACTGATTTTGTATGTTTACTTTGATTCCTGTAAATTTATTGAATTTGCTTCTCAGTTCTAATAGATTTTTTTTACTTCAGCATATTATGGGGGTACAAATGTTAAGGTTACATATATTGCCCATGAC